>BMAO01034265.1:0-229079 GCA_019973975.1 Trichonephila clavata | reverse complement strand
TCATGATTACCTATTCATGATACAAATATCAAAGGGGTATTTTTTACAATCAATGAAACTACACCTTCACTTCTCGCCTGCTTTTATTCTCATGCCATTTTCTGTCATTGAAAATAAAGATTATTGCTATTCTTCCTTCACCGGCATATTCAATGTTTTCTTCATTGTAGAAAAATATAACAGAAAGAAAATGACACCAAATTCAAATTAATTGCTGTTAACACGTTGGCAATATATTGAAGATAATGCTTCCTATTTATGAGAAACCTGAATGTACAATGTTTTTTTGAATGTCACTGTTTTTTGCCTTAGGGTCCCTATGACCGATAAGAACTCATCTTTGTTTTCAATGGAAAAAAAATCAGAATTTTTTTTTTAACAAAAAGGGGGCTATGCGCTGAAACTATGATGAGATGCACCCCTTGAACAGATTTTTCATCATGACTTAACTTTGCCTTCTGATAATCTTGCAAACCAGAAAACTGTATCATTTGTAATGGTTAATTTAGCAACATGGTTTATTATTTGTTTCATTTAGTACTATTGTTGGTTCTGGGCTATTTCAATGGGGACCTGTTATATCTGTTTTAGGTAGATTTTTTGGTTTTAGCTCATACTAATTTTTTTTTAGTACTGAATTATATTTAATACTCTATATTAAATGTATTACAGAGATGTTAGATAGCATTGCACCCATACCTCATATAATACTAATTTAATTTTTTTTCAGTTGAAAGTTTCCTAATGTTTCTTATTTATGATAGCATTTAGTGAGAATCACTTTATCATCATTAGTTTTTTCTTTCGGTTTATCTATTGCAAGTTATTTCACCCATAGTTCCATAGCAGAAACTTACTACTGCTATCACATTTCTAATAATTTTTATTTATATTTGCATTCATTCATATCTATTTTTTATTAAAAGCTTTTATTTAACTTACAATGTATGTATGTATGTATGTATGTATGTATGTATGTATGTATGTATGTATGTATGTATGTAATTTGTTCGGGTGGAATCTTGTAACTCAATTTTGAAGCTGATATCTTCCTCCCATTGAGCTGAAATTTTGTATACACGTTTAGTTAGGATGACAATGCATGTTTTGACCATTTATATTCCGATATTGCAATTAATTAAAAAGATATTAATTAAAAACGTTAAACTAGTTTTGGGCGCCAACTTGGATATATCTGCATTGTTGTAATAATTTTATTGTTACAACAATGACAAAAGTTGGCGTCGAAAATCGGTTTTCAGCCAAACTGGAATTTCATAACGTTGCGCTATTGACAGTATTAATTAAATTTGTCTAAAAAATAATTACATTTCTACAACGTAAAAATAATCTAATTTCTACAACGCATGCAATTTTTTTACAAATTTCTATCTATTTCTTGGATTTAAATTCAAAACAAAAAAGTAGAGCTATTTTTCAAGTAGATTGGTACATTGTATACCTTTCTCAACGCTGCCAAGTTAAACTGAGATGGAGTATTGAAGA
Source organism: Trichonephila clavata (assembly GCA_019973975.1). Lineage (NCBI taxonomy): Eukaryota > Metazoa > Arthropoda > Arachnida > Araneae > Nephilidae > Trichonephila > Trichonephila clavata. The sequence continues at coordinate 227,573 of BMAO01034265.1, read as the reverse complement.
AATTCTTTAAATAATTTATCTAACTTTAATCTATGAAACTCAGACAAAAAATAATTACAGAATCGGAAAGATCATTTTTTTAATGTATCTTACCCATCAAAAAGGAATCCGCTAGGAAAACAATAAGAGAAAAATATTATCTAGAAATGCAATATATTTTCGATTAAAAAAAATAATTTTATAATAAAATGAAGGAATTTTTTAAAGAAATTTTCTAATTTTAAGCCTACAAGTAATTTAAATATACCTCATTTTATCACCAGTAATCTAAACACACACTACGACACATGTGTCCTTAAATTTAATTACAAATAGAATCTGTTAATTTTATTTGAATTTAATTATTGATTTTTTCAAAATCAAGTTTCTAAAGATGATCTGAGCAATTAAAAAAAATAGATTCTTACGTAGAAGATATTCAATGTGCAGCAAAAAATTATCATTATTTGATAAAACTTTCTTTTTTTTATTACAAAATGCGTTTTGAGTCTTAAGCATTTTATTGATTAATACAAATATTTAAATGCCTTTTGAAGTTTTTTAATAAACAACTAAAATTTTCTTCTAATATGTTAGAGAAATATATCCCTTATCTTCAAAATATTTCAAATAAATAATATATTCTGTTAGTTTTTCAAAAATAGTCAAAATTTTAATTAAACATTTAATAACTTTGTCATTTATGAAGATAATCTCACTAAACCTTTTTTTTTCGTGTGTAGAACAATGTTACCCAAAATCTGCACGAAGATTGAAAAAATTGCTTAAAAATTACGGATTTAAAAAAATTGTGTTTTTAGTCTAATACCATTTTGCGAGAATTAATTCAGCTAAACCAGGGATGGCGAACCAGCGTTCAATGAGTTGAACAGGCTGAGAAACCTGTCCAGCGATAACTAAAAAGTAAAAAATAAATTAAATGTAAAAAAACTTTTTTAAGAACAAGCTTTTATTTAAACGCGCTAAAAAGAATAAAATAAACTTTTCCTTTAAAACTTTTTTTACTATCAACTTATAACGTCATTACACAATTTATATGATATAAAAGCTTGTCGCGAGATATACCTGTGTAGATAAACAAGTAAAATAAATAACTTGACCTGATTGATTTTGGTTTTTAAAAATTCAAACTAAGTAAATATGAGTACTTAAATATTGCGACAAGCTTTTATATCATATAAATTGTGTAATGACGTTATAAGTTGATAGTAAAAAAAGTTTTAAAGGAAAAGTTTATTTTATTCTTTTTAGCGCGTTTAAATAAAAGCTTGTTCTTAAAAAAGTTTTTTTTTACATTTAATTTATTACTCTTTAGCATGCTAATTTTCTCTCTTACATTGAAATATTTGTTTTTGTTAAATTATTTATTTTTAGGCCAAATTGCAATTTGTTTAACATTATTTATAATTTGAACATTCATTTGAAAAAACTATTTTTAATTTTTGGTCATACTATTTAATACAGGGTTTTACCCTCCCTAAAAAAATATTTTGATTGCTATAATGGATGAATTTTGGTTTTTAAAACTTAATCCGTGCGAAGAACGGGCATTTCAGCTAGTATATATATATAGGAAGAGATTAAACTAAATAGTAGGAATTGGAAACAAAAGCATTATTTGTCTGCATTGTTGTAACAATACCCACCCGGTTTGGTTAGTTTGGCTGACAAACCGGTTTTCTGCGCCAACTTTGGTCATTGTTTTAACAGTTACATTGTTACAACAATGAAGACCAATCAAAGTTAGCATCAAAAACCGTTAATTAATGAATTAATATTTGAAAAATCTGTATTAACATCAAGTGTGTAACTACAGACTTAAAAAAATTAATTGAACTTGATTCTGAACAGAAAGTATTTTAATAAGGTTTGAAAATTTGAACAAGATATATAAATAAATTTATATATAGGGAGAGATGTGAGCTAATAGTTGGAATTGAATAAAATCGAAATTCTCGAAAAGTGAGAACTAGGTTAATGAACTATTTGTTTTTACAGAAAAAAAGATTTTTACTGGCAGGACTTATCGCCATCTTATCTACGTAAGGTTTTCTATATTCCGATTTTGAAATCACAACGAGATATTTCTCATTAAGTGTGTTTATTCTATCACAAATAATATATTGAACAGCTTTTATATTTAAACAGTGTTCATTTTTCTGTACCAGCAAGAGGTTAAGGGAATAAGTGATTATTTGAGAATAAATAACTATATATATAGAGAGATATTTTCTCTCTACTTAAGTTTTATAAAATTATTAATATGTTTTCTGATGAGCTTGGTGTATTTAATATGAGCTATTGTTTTTAATATATTGTTTTAAGGCTTTTTAACTCTTATATAATGTGTTTTAATTTTTTATTATCTCTCGGTGTTTTTTTCATGTGTTGTTTTTTGTGTTCTATTTTTAGTGCTTTTCTTCAATACAGTGAAAATCGTTTATCTCAAAACTACGGGGACTGAAATATTTTTTCATTTTTAAAGGACATTGAAAAAAGTAATAAATAAATAAAAAGTTGTGACGGGCCTATCCGCGTGAATTTCCAAACTAATCCTCTTGGGTAACTTTGGGGCCAGCATTTATTCTATTTCCCAGCCTCTTCGGGAAAAACACGAGATAGTTATATGCTAATTAATTCGACTATATAAAGTCTAGATTTCGTAAATGTTAGTGAGAGAGAGAGAAGGAATTGCCAAACTAAATGTAAGTATCGTCTACGGATCACTTCAACGAGCTTTGCGCGTAATTGATAGTATTATAGTAAAGTATTAGGTTAATCATTAAAGGAATCAAATTAAGTACCGACCTGAGGTTAGCAAGAGTTCGTCTCCTTGTCAATTCTAATAGCTGAGATTACTTAGACGGGAATATTGGATTTGAATGTTAGATTTGAGTATTAGATTTGAGTATCAGGATTAATCTAGATGTTAGAGAATCACTCCAAGGTTTCCACTTATAGATTGAACTTGTGCTTGTTAATTGTGTTTGTCTGTTTTCAATAAATAATTATTGATATGGCTTTTGTTGGTGATGATATGTTTCCTTCTACGCCAGGCGCGTCGGGCAATGTGAACCCAGTCCAAGATAGGACTGGGGCACGACAAAGTTAAAAAACACATATTCAAAAACTGTAAGTTTATTAAAGTGTTTATTATTTAGGAAGATAATTATATATGCATATATTTGATAAAATCATTCACAATAGCTTTATTAAATTTAGCACAAAATTTTCCTTTTTGAAAAAAGAAGCATTTTTATTGAGTTTTTTAAAAAAAATGATACTTTTTCATTGCCTTTTTAGCTTCAAACTGTCAACAAATTGTTCGAGTCGTTATGTATTTAAATGTTCCAATGTTATTCATTTCACCCCCCCCCCCATTGGAATGTGCGTCTAAATAGCCGCACTTACTTTTCAAGATGTTCCTCGTTTCGGGTAACATGGGAGCAAGAGCTGCATTTTTCGTTTCATTTTTGTCGTCAGAATCTACATCAATGATATATTTGAGCTTTAAACAAACTTCAAAGTGTCTTTTTCTGCCATAATTAGGGTTGTGTTTACATTATCATTACTTACTGTACAGAATTCTTCCGATGATATAATAGAATAGTCCAATAGCACAAAAAATTTCCCAAACATTTAATTAAATGTCGGCTCCCCCCCCGCTTCAATATCCTCTTCCAAATTTTTTTTCTTGTTAAACGATTTTTGTTTCTCGTTAAGAGAAAACAAATGCAGGAAAATACATACTAGTTTGTCAGGGCCTTTGTATTATTTCGTGTTAACTGATATTTCGTCTAAAGCATTTTCGCGTTAAGGTATCCGACTACACTAAAATTGTTAATTTTGCCAAAAATTGACAAACTTTCTTATGATTTTATTTTATAGGCCATCTTATTAGCTTTATAAAAACACAAAGTTTGTTATTTTCCGTTTACTAGAACAAAAACTTCAAGTGTTTTAGTAAACGCAGATGCCATTACTTTAAGCAAGATGTCATACTTTCAAACGAAAAGTGTTTTTTAAAAAAGTTGCGAAAATAACTGAAATTTTTAGCGTATGTTCTGTATAATAGTAGAAGTGTTTTAATCTTCAGATTTAACAATCAAACTGTTTTATTACAAAATTTACAGTCCCTTATGTTAATATAATCAAAATTTTTTTAAAGCAATTTCATATAACTAAGATAAAGTGCTCTGCTTTTTGTAAAAATTAAAATATCTCTAATTCTGCAGGTCATTTCAAAAATGAATAACATTGCAACACATCTCATAATTGAAAATTTGTTCATAAACTTTTGGTACAAAATGGATCCAGTTTGCTAATTTTTGTAAATTTTTACTAATTTTTTTCTTTTTTTGTAATAATAATTTCTTTTTCTCTTCTAAATTTTAGCATATTTGTTTTAAAATGTACTAAATAAAACCAAAAAGCACAAAAAAACCCATATCTCCATTCCCCCCCCTTTAAATAAGAAGTTGCCGAAAGTAGTCCGATATCTCAAACGTATTTCACGGTAAGTATTTTTAACTCTGATGGTTTATATGTCTTCAGTTGTACCTTCGTCAAATTTTAGGGTTCGTGATACTCGTTTTGTGTTATGCACTGCACAACTCACGTTTTTTTCCCTTAATGTACAATTATTTTGAACAAACCAATTATTAGCATGAAAAATGTTCAAACTAATTTATTTCTGAATCATCTAAAGATTTTTTTTATATCGATAGATATCATAATTTATAATAATGAATAATAGTTTTCAATCAAAATATATTTTTTTCCAACAAAATGTTATATTTTGTTTTTTGTATTCAAATTTTTCTTACGATTGTAAAAATTTTGTTTGAAAGTCCCTTATATTTTTTTTGTCTATTCAAAAAGACTGTTTTTGATCAATCCGACAATTTACTAAACATTTTTTACGAATGAGGAAATTTAGTTTTTAGATGAAAATTATGTTTCTATATTCAATTGCTTGGAATTCTTCATTACTTACTTACACTCATGTCCATAAATTAAGGATAATGAAGTTCAAACAAAGAAAGAGACAGAAGCAAAACAAATTTGACTTATTTGTAAAGTCTATTTATTAAACAAAAGGTAAAGAGCAAAAAAGATGCTATATGTTTGACATAATTAATAAAAATTGCGATTTTTACTCCCTGGAGCAAATTTTAAAAAAGAACCTATTTACAAAAAACAGTATAACATGGTTAGTATGATGGTTAATACGGAGTACGTCTCCCGGACGATGCAATACAGGCCTTACAACGCCTACGCATGCTGAGTATCAAATTATCAATCTGATCTTGGGAAATATTACACCACTCATCAAGCAATGCCCTCCGAAGTTCCGGTAGGCAGGTGGGAGGGTGTTGACGGGCTGCAATTCGTCGGCCAAGCATATACCATACATGCTCTATTGGATTCAAGTCCGGTGAGAATGCTGGCCGATCCATACGGGTGATATCCTCCGATTGAAGGCATTCGTCTACAATGTTTGCACGGTGAGGACGGGAGTTGTCATCCATAAACAGAAATTCAGCACCCATGGCACCCCAAAATAAACGTACATGCTGCTCCAGAATGACATCCCGATAGATGTGGCCTATCATCGTTATACTCTGAACATGCAGGTCAGATCTGGAACCAAGAATAATTCCTCCCGATACGAGCCATCCTCCACTGTTGCGGTGTTCACAATGCATGCTCTCTACTCCAGGTTAATGCAGGCGGCAGTGAGTTGCGGTAAGGGGAACACATCTGACAGGACTACGAGCATATAGACCAATGTGCCCTAAGCGTCTGTATACGGTCTGCCTTGAAACCGTCGTACCGGTAGCTGAAGAGCGGTGACGAGATAGGTCTGATGCTCTGCTCCGTCTGTTTCTTTTGGCAGTAACTGCCAAATACCGGTCCTCATTCGGCGTTGTAACTCGGGGGCGACCTGTGCTGTAACATCTACTCACATTACCATAATCTTGGAATCGTTGCCAAAGCCTGGAGATGACACTCTGGGCGATTCCAAGTTCCTCGGATACTTCCAGTTGGGTACGTCCACATTGCAGTCGTCCGATAATTCTACCCGGTAAAAAATCATCCAAATGCTTCCTTTGTGCCATAACTATGCGGTTATTGCACTGAAAGGCTTTTAAAGCGCTTGTGAACAATTTTACTTCTTTGCCATCATTCCTTATATACCCCTCTCATACATTCTCGTCATTGTGACGTACTATCCGCGCCATCTGGTGGTTTCCTGTAATTTGCATATTCTTCTTCAAGATGTGTGTGATAATTCTACAGATGAAATTCTTATTTTAGAGTTCAATTTCTGTGTGATTCTGAATTATCCTTAATTTATGGACATGAGTTTATTTAAGATACCCATAAGTCTCTTCTATATTTTAACGTTAAATAGGAGAATATGAATTTTATGAAAACGTTACATTTTGAATCGAAATAAACATTTTAAACATTCTGGAATATAAAATGACAAAACATTTTAACTGTTTGGAAAATTCCAACTTTTATTCCTAATATTAGAGTTTTTTATAAATACATAGTTAAAATATTCAAGCACAATTTCTTACAGTTGTAACGAAAAATTAATATTTTTAGTGAATTCTGCTATATTTTTACATCCTTCTAACAGGTAATTTTTATTCTAAGCATAATTACAAACTACATTTGCTTCATATTTATTTTGGTTTAATAATTAGCTTATAAAAAATTTCTTTTAACACAGTAAAGTTAATTAAAAATGTAAATGTGCAGCAAATCATAGTATAATGCAGTGATGAGAAAATTACGGCCTACCCAATGATCAATTTTGAAACAATCGCTTGAATAAATTTTGTTTAGGTGTTAAAAATTCATTCAAGAAAATTCCCCCCCCCCTTTTTTTTTTGATCATACAGAAATTCTTATTGAAGTTACATTTTCTGCATAAAAAAATAAAATTTTGGCAATTTATATAAAAAATGAATTAAATAACTCTGCATGTGGAAAAAAATAAACCCGCTCTAATTGATGTGTACAGAATTGTTCAAAAATGTATATAAAATTTTATATTTTAGTGAAACGTTTTAAGAATTAAATGCAAAGAGTCCTAACTTCATTCATTATATAAGCATTGTAAAATTTCCAAAGCATTTTATTTTTTAGAGTTTATTACGTTTTATAATAAATTGTAATGGTCAGTCAATTTTTTTTTGCCCATTACTACTCTTCCACAAACTAAACGAAACTCAATGACTCAACAGTCCATGAAGGCCAAGGCCTATTGTGCCTATCTCAGTTTTCATGACCTTGGGCACTGAAGGGTTTGAGCAGATGTTCCAGTCTGGTAGACAGTCTGACGCGAAAAAACTCAGCATTTAGTTCCCACGCATGGTACACTTTTATCGATCCACTGAAGGGTTGAAAGGCTAAGTCGACCCTGCTCAGCCAGGGATTTGAGCTCCGGATCCGCGGCGTGGAAGCACGATTCGCTACCACTCAGCCACACGGTTTCAATCTAACATATCTTCGTCTTAAATTTTGTAGTTAAGAACATTTTTTGTGTCATTTAAATTAAAACACTGTAAAAGAAAGACTATGGCACTAAAAACTACTTTACTATTGAAAAATCCATGAAATTCTTTGGACCAAAATTAATTAATATACTATTCTAGTTAGTATATATAAGATGTTATAAATATAGTTTTAGAAAATATGTGCAACTGATTATAAAGTAAAAAAATGCAATTTTTGTAGTATTTCACAAAAAGAACCTGGAGGAAATTTTTTTCATTGCAAAAATCTGTTTTTTTGCTATAAGCACATTTCGGTGCAGTCTTGCATATAGGTTCATCATGTATAAAACATATGCTGAAGTTAAAAGTATTAAAAATAGTTATTGATTAAAATTAGTAATATAGCACTAATTAAGAGCACAATTGTCACTGGTGAAAAAAATATTCCTTATTTAGTACTTATGTACAATATTTATAGCTCTCCTCATGTAGTCGCCGAGTGGTTTTCGCTGTTGCTTCAATCAAACCCTGAATTCGATTTAATCCCATTAAAGACACAGGGTGTAGAAGGGCTGGTGCACGCCAAGTCAATCGAGGCTTGAAATCCTTTTGTTGGTGTGGTGGGGAAGTTTGAAGAGTGGGGTGTCAAATCAGGTGGTTCACTTTTCACTTGACTGTGGTTCAAAATTATGAAGGACATCACCAACAGCCTTCTTTTTTTTCTAAATAGGAAGTAAAAAACAACTTCTCAATTTCTCTTTAATTTCATTTTCAAAATTTTGGGGGCGAAGCAAAATATTGCGTGTTTCTAATAGCAGGAGCGGTCGTGCGGGGCGCAGAGTCACCCCAGGCTCACGAAATCGTTAATTCTGGGAAATCTGTTTATTATATTACCAATTACTTTGGCAGTACCCTTCTATATAACAATCTTCATGGGAACTAAAATGCATTTGTCACATACTTCCTTCCTTTTTAGTAGTTGCAAACTTTTTATTTTTACAATCTTAAAATGCTTGTTTTGTCTAAGTTCCCCGCACGACCACTTTTGTTCTAAAACATTTGCAATGAACAGGCTACATTCAAATGCTACATAAAGAGCTCCATCAAGAAAAATATGAATCCATAAGTGTACCACAAGATAACTTCGTCCTGTCAAAAAGACACAAGTCAGAAAAAGTTCAACCTATGCTATTTGTCGATCACCAAAGGACAATAAAACTACTATAACTTGAACAAAATTTGAAAGCTTTACCTGCAAATAACATTTCTGTGATGTTAGCAAAATAAGTGTCTGTGATTTGTATCCTTTATTAAAGGTACGCGTATTTGAAACTTCTTGGTTCAGTTTGATTGATATTTTCCCCAAATTATCAAAGAAAAATTGAAAAGTCCTAAAAAGTGGGGAAGTATACTTTCTCTTAGTTAAATTATTCATTGGAATTATGATTTTTATCGTATACAATAAAAATAATTACAAAAAAAAAAAAAGATTGTGGTTACTCAGTCACTCCACGTGCTTACCTCTTAAACCTATTATACTAGCTACATTTTCATAACTATATAATACTTTGAATGTAAATCATCTTTAATTTGTTTTAATAATAATTGAGTTCATTAAAGTTTGGTCTTTAATTCCAAATTTAAAAAAAAATAGTTTTTGTAAAAGAATATAATCATTTTGAAAATTTCAGAATTCGCTTTATAAAAGATTTAAAAAATAATAATATAGAAAGGAGAGAAAGATTGTGTTACAGAATTTTTTTCTTTTAATTTTTATGCGTTCAAGTGAGATAAATTATGCAATTATTATACTTTTCTTTTCTAAAATAACGCTCAAAAGTTTTATCGTTGTACAATTTTTTTCTTATAAATTTTGTTAGTTATAATAAATTTCTCGTTATTAGAATTCCTTCCTATTCTCGAAAAATCATCTTTTTTTCCAGATAGCTCAAAAACAATCCCTGGATATAACTGAACTATAAAGTAAAATTAAATATTTTTCAAGGAACAAATATATAATTTCCTTAAAAAATTAAAGTAATTTACTTTTCTTTAGCAGAAAAAAAAAACGAAACTGCATTTTTTTTTATTTTGCCTGAAGAGCAGACAAAGTCACCAAATAAGAAATATGTTGACGTTGCCAGCAAACGCAGCAAAATTTCAATTTCGAATCTTGTATCGAGTTCGTCTAATGAAACAAATATATTTTTTTACGAACAATTTAACTCCGAAATGTTGTCATTTTTTTTATGAATATTCAAATGAGATTTTGGGTCTCGGAGATGTAATTTTTTTGAGAGTCATCAGTTTTATTCTGTAGCTAATCATTTCTATTAGATTTTTTTTATTCATTTGAATCTTTAATAAGGGCCATTTAAGGAATATTTTTTTCTCTATATATTTTTATTTCCATTTTGCTTTTTTTTCATTAATCATTTTTAATCTATCCTAAGCCTTTTTGTTTCATACCAATTAAGCAAGCCATTTTTTTAAAACTTTTTTTTCCAAAATTGTCCCTATCCGAGTATTTTTTCCACTTTTTTTGCTTAATCTTCGCTGTTCTTCGCTTTCTAGATTAATATATTTTATACTCGGTTCAAGAGAATCTTTGTTGAAAGGGAAATTCATCGTTTCTTTTCTCCCTCTCTTTCTTCCTGATGGTACAGGGAATGAATTCCAACTTTTTTCTGTCTTTCTTAAATGAATTTTTAATTCGAATCTTCGAATGAAGTAAAGAATGGAATGAGGGGGGAAAATAATTAAAAAAAATAAAGAGTTATGGGAGAGTCGGGCTGTGACTGTAACTGGGATGCGGTTTCACTTGGCGTATAATTGGCATTATTTATTGATACTTTACGAAATTGAATGCGGATATTTAAATAAAGATGCAAATTAAATTACCAATTAGATTAAAATGAAAAATTTAACGAAATATTCACCCCACCGATTCATTTAATTGTTGCGGAGTTATGCATGGGGACACATTCTTATTTCATGACTGACCAAATTCATCACTTCAGCTAATTTATGTAGAATTATCTAAATCATGTAAAAAGATAATTTTATTTTAACTTCTTATTATTTGCGTAATATTTCTAGAACATATGAAATATATTTAACATAAATATATAAAGATAAAATAAAATATTGTAATATGTAATTGGAAAAAATTTAAAGTCCAGCTTCAACTTCCACACAAATCTTGTAATTTTGTGGACTATTGAGGATCAATAGATGTAATATAATTTAATGTAATATGTATATCATTAATTTCATTTAATTTAATATGATTTAATTTCTAATGAAATTTAAGAGAATAGTTTTTTTTCTTGATTCCACAATTTTTTAAATTTTATTATTTTTTTCTCTTTGTACTCACGTTCCTTTTTTTTTCTTAAAATAATTTCGATACATATTTTTAATTCATAGATAAATGGATAATTTTTGAAAATTATTTGCCGCAAGGAAAATTATCTATTATTCTGATAGATAATTTTTGACTGCTGTAGTAGAAAGCCATTTAACACGTAATTGTTGACTTGAAATTGTACGACAACAATAAATTAATAATTAAAAAAATAACATAATAGATGAGACAAAAATGCAGAAAAACTTTATTCGTATCTTTAGTTGGTTGAATACTGTTTTAATTTTTTATTTAAATACACAAGTATACAACTTATTTATGAAAAATTTCTCTACAAATGTTTGCTTTTTTACCACTATACAAACAACGCTGTAAAGCTACTTTTACATTTACTTCTTCAGAAAAAATTATTAAGAACTGAAGCGCTTAAAAATATAATTGGTCACACACACACAGATCTATTATTATTGTTATTGTTTGATATATATTTGATTAAAATTATTGTTATTATTGTTGTGTTTGTGTTCTCTCCATGTTCTTAGCTTGGCGAAGTGAGGCTGAATATTATTTTTAATCAGTCAAAATTTTGTTTTAACATTAATTTTTTTTAAATATCTTTATTTTAAAAAGACAACAGACTTCGAACTCAATATTCAAAGCACAATCTCTTCTAAAAATTGTTTTAACTGAGCTCTCTCACTGTTTTTAGCTTAGAGAAGTGACGGTGAATATTATTTCTAATCAGTCAAAAGTTTGTTTCAACATTCATTTCTTAAAATTTTTTTGTTCTTTAATAACAGACTTCGAACTCAATATTCAAAGCACAATCTCTTCTAAAAATTGTTTTAATACATTGCCACAATATAAATACAAATTATTGCTTGGTAATTTGAATATCAGTATCGATGCCATTCGAAATGTCATAAGTAAATGTTACGTGAGTATAAACAGTAATAATAATATATACTCATGTCCAAAATTAAGGTCGCAAACATGTTTTTCGTCATAATTTTAAAATACCTCTAGAAAAACTGACATAACTTGTATTTTATATATATTGAAAAACAGGTAGTACAATATCAATCTTCAGTTTAGGAAAAGACGTCGTTTAGTGTTAGTTTTTGCAGAATTACTGTACTGAGACCGTTTAAGCATATGGGAATTTTGCCTCCAGTTTTGTGAATATTGCATTAAAGCAAACAAGTTAGTCTATTTGCAGTGAGAGTGACATCATAATCGCTTAGCTGATTTCTTGAGATGGTGAACCGTTGGCAGGCTTGATGTTGGCCAGTCTGAAGCGGAGGCAGCTCGAGGGGTACAAATGACCTGAAAGTGGTCTCCCGGTTATGGAATCAATTCCAAACATGTGGTAATGTGGACCATGGTCGACAGAGAGCATCGACATCTACTCAGGATCTCTACTGGGTATTAAGCGCACAATGACATAGGCGGACAGAGGCTCCTCAGTTTGCTCGTGACCTTGTTGCTGTGTCTAGAAGAATTTCCAGGCAAACAGTCTACAACCGTTTTGTAGAGATTGGCCTTGACGGCGTCCAGTCTGGTACGTCCCTTTGACTGCATCCAGCAGGAAAGAACGGATATTGTGGAGATGGAAACATCGGTCGTGGACACCACAAGCATGGAGGTGTGTTCTTTTCAGTGATGAGTCGAAATGTACCAGGGAAAAGCGATTCTCGTCGAGTCTTCACCAAGAGAGAAATTGGAGCTCGCTTTCGTTACAGTGAAACGTAATAAAGACAGATTTGGTGGCGAAGGGAACCTTGTGTGAGGTGGCATAATCTTGGGCAGTCGTGCACCACTATACATTTTCGATGCAAGTACTGTCAACACACAGCGCTATAGGGATTAGATTCTGGAAGCCTACGTGAGGTTTTTCTGGGTTCCATGGGCCCGGACTACATTGTTATGGACTATAGTGCAAGGCCACATGGAGCTCACATTGTTGATGAATTTTATGAAAGAACCGATGTTCGCTTTGGGGATCTTCTGACCAAAATTTTATTGAATATGTTTAAAATGGTATAGGAAAAGCCATTTCTTAGAGTAGCTAATCTTCCAGCCCCTCCCCCTTCTCAGGGAATAAAAGTCCCGCTTTTGGAAGAATCGGCTTTGTTGCCACAGATACTTATTGACGCCCTCATAAGCAATATAACAGCTCATTATGAGACATACAGTTATTCACAGGGGTCACACTCCATGTAAGACAGACATTTCCTGACATCTCTAATTCATGATTTCCCACTTTTTAGCCATGGATCTTAAATTGCAATATTCTGCTATCTATTTTATTTATAGTTTTTCAAGGATTTCTCTCAATTCCTCAAAGTAACTTTCAAAATATTTGGTTTATTTGATTAAAATGAAGTTAATTGTTATGAATGAGTATTAGTTTTTTTTAAAAAAAAAAAGTTTATAGAAGCATTATTAATCAAAACAATATTTCTCAAGAGAGTTTCATTTACTTTATAATAGTTACTGATAATCTAATGATTAAGATAGTTAATACTACTATTATATGTGACATTACTATATTACTATTTCGGATTTAAATTATATGGACGTATAAATTATACTGACATGGTAATTTGTGGAAAGGAACATAACCTTATTGCCATTATTTTAACTTAAATATCATTTTAAATTCCTTGATATACTTTCAAAAGATATAGGACAACAATTTTCATAAAATATCGGGACATGATGAAATAGGAATGTCAATTTTTGGGAATAAATTATTTTTACATTAAGTTCTTTTTTAGTTCATAAAATAGTCTGAGATTTTTAGATAAGATTTAGAATGGAGTGTGAATAATTTATGTCGGTTATTTCTGTTTGAATCTGTTTTTAAAGTGTTAATTAAATAATTTCAGATATATGTTTGTCTTAATTTAAGATTTCAGTATTCGGTAAATTCAATCAATAGTAAAAGGCACTGTATTTGTGTTGCATCAACAGTACCTAATCATTATAACACATTTGACGTCTTACCCGAAAGGTTAAATTCTTATACGAAAATAATCTGGAGAAGTAAATTTATAATATCGATTAGATTATTCATTAAAAAAAATCTAATAAAAAATTATAAAGGCCTCTCTGTGCAAAAAGAAAAAAAAAATCCTTTTATTACTCGTATAATTTTTGGAAATGATTTTTTGTGAATGAAAAACAGGATAGCAGCATAATAAGATGGAAATATTAATACTATAAGGAAATTTTCTTCTATATTAAGTATAATATTTTTGAGTGAACAGAATGCATGACAATGTACATGTCCCTTGCCGATTGTGAAAATGGTTAAAAACTCTTAATTTTATAATCCACTTCCTTTATGATACTTATTAATTTTTTGTACGTTGAATACATCGTTGCCATACAATAAATGACATTTAGTTGCTAATTTATATATTAATGACGCAAAATCTACATTGATTTATACATTAAGTTACGATTATCGATTCCATGTAAAAAAATAGAATTATTTTAAATAATATCCTTTTTTAAAAAACACTATTTTTGACGTTTTGATTAGGTTATTTACCCGCTTTTTATAGACATTATTATTTTAGAATCAATATGAATTTAAAACGTTTTTTAATTAAAATTTTCACACTTTTATTTTTAAAAACAAAGTTTTGCTTTAATAGGACCTCTTTTGTGTTTAATAAAGTTTTTCGAATCATGAAATCGGGGCAAATTCTATTTTGCCTCACTAATCATGCCCTTATTTTTTAAGTGTAAAGGTGGATATATTTCCAAGAACTGTATAAAAAAACAATTTGAAAATTGGCAATTTTGATTACGGTGCTTTAACTCTTGTTGTTGTTACTTATGCCACCTGATCGACAGTAACATCAGATCAAGGTCCACGAATTCATCGCGGCTAGGGGATAGAGTTTTATGCCTGTCGTTAGCCTAAGCTTTGAGCACCATGCAGGTGACAGTACGATTTTGCTCGGGTTTAAGTTAATGTTTGCATGTTTAAATATAATGAAAATTTTACTACTATTTTTGAATGAATATTCTTGTCACAAAATGAATATTTTAATATATTAGGTTATCAAGTATGAAATGGAGCAAAAAATGCACATAATTGAATTCGATTTTTTCACCAATAAAAACTAAGATTCTAAGATGATCTTTTAATTTTTTTTCAAACTGAAATATGCGTTAAAAAGAGTAAAAGAAGTACCTTTCACACGAAAAACAAATTATGTCAAAATATGACGTCTAAATGAGGTTATGAGCTTAATCTCTCTTTGCACCATTTTACACTTGACAACCTAATATATCTTCAATATATATTCTGAATCTTCAATGAATATTGTATAGTGCCTATGATTTCATTGCTGATTATTATTTAAGCAAAACCACATTGTTTCCTGAAAACACTTTCAAGAGAAATGCTCCCAAACTCACAGAACAAAACTTCATTAATTTAAGTCATTTTGCATTAAGGGAATTCTTATTTTCAAACCTAACAATTTAATCTGTACACCTTCGGTGCATTTATTACGAAACAAATATGCAGCTGCCAAAAACAGGAGAAAAAATCCGGATTCTTCGCTCTCGTTCTCCAAAAATTCCTGCCGACCCTACCATCTGCTCCAAGTGTGACAAATGGAAAATATCTCGAGTACTTAAACCGTCAAAAATCCCCCCTTCCACTTTCTAATGAGTATTAGACACTTTACCAGAGTCGGAGAAGAAAGGGGCTCTCGCGTGTTCCCGTGGCGGCGCGTGAATTCGCGTGATCACGAGGACACGCTGGGTCGTAGCATCCAAGGTTCCCATTAACAACTTCAACCATGCCATCACGCAGATCCAGGGAAAGTTGCAACTGGTCAGCAAGAATATTTATATCGGAGTCTTTTGCGTAAAAACCGTTCTTTCCAATGGGGGGTGGAAAAGGATAATTAAGAATCAAAGTTGATAATTGAAGCACCCCTGAATTGGGGTGCGTGAGTTAATTTGTGGGTAGGATGGATATCGTTTGTGGCGGAACTAATAGCCCTCTCCGATTCAGCAGAAAAACTCTTTCTACTCTTGTGTTTACTTATTTGTTAAAGTTTGAGAAGTGATATGATAAAGAACTTCTCTTTTCCTCTCTCCCTATAGGTACAGGCAATTTATATAGACTCTATTAATTATGAATATGTCATGGGGTAAAAATCCGATTTTAGAGGTTCGTGTATGGATTGGAAACATGCAAGCCCTTGAAAATGGATTGTACCTCTCTTGTGATGCCATTTTAACTAGTATAACTTTGGAGTTTTTTTCCCTCCCATTTCATCTCTATGGAGGAGGGAGGAATGGTAATTAGGAGAAGTTTTGTATTTGTTTGGGGAGTGGTTTTACTTTTGTTCCGTTTGATTTAAGAAGATGCTGGTAGGCAATCCATTTTATGAGGAAAAGTATTTTGGTATTTTGCCTGTGATATGTAACAAGATTTGATAATTTATAGCTAATTGCCATAAATATCTTTAAGAAATGTAAGAATTTACCAGCCCGTACTATGATTATGCTGGGCTATGTCTTAACGAAGAAAATAAATTAGATCTTGAAATAACGGAAAATAATTTACTTAAAAATAAATGTTAAAATGGCAAATGTAATATCCTGATATAATTAGAAGCAATAATCTTTTATTGTACAATATGGAAAAAAAAGACAAAAAAATAAATAAATAGAAAATCAGTACTTACATATTATACCATCAATCAATTTGGCCAAATCGAAAGACGTCCCCAAATACTGCAATGTGAAACCAATAGTGAAAACCATTCCATGTGTGTGCAAATATAATAATAATAACGATGACAGCATTTGGCAACGTTTTTGGATTTGGCGATGTTTTTTAATTTGACGAAATTGGTCAATGGCATAATACGTAGGTACTAAAAATTCAATTCTTCTCAGGATCTAATAAGAATATATTTCAATAGATCATAAGACTTTTAAATATTATTTTCTGTTCATAAAGCTATAAATATCATGAATATATCTATCGCCTCAATATATCTTATGTTTTCAGTTGGGTTGTATTTCCAGTAAGTTTAATCAAAGCTTTTTCACAGTTTAAACCTATCTGTGTATTCAATTAAAAGCTAAATGTAAGATAATGATATCACATAAATTTTTAAGTACATGTAATTAAGTTTCTATTTTAATAATTATTAGATCATTTAGTAAGTCAATAAATCTTTATTTCTCTGAAAGCGTTGAAATCTTTTCAGATGTACTTGTTATTTAATATACTATTTATTTAATTTATTGAGGTATTAGTCATATTTGTTATAAAAATTCGATTATATTGATGAGTTAGCTTTAAATGCTATAAGAATTTAAATAGTTTTATCAGAAAGACTAAAAATTGTTAAGTAGTTTATATAATCCTAAATAATAATGTATTAATAATCAAGGAACATGTTAAATAATTAGAATTAAACCAATTTCAGAATTAAATGTAGTTTATTTTTTAATTAAGCTTTATTCAAAATATTTTCTTCACAATTATTATAGAAAGCAATTCCAACACGCCGTGGGAGTTTTTTTCACTTATTAACATGTTGTTAATAAACGAGGGAAAAAAATTCGTTTTGTATGTAGCACTTACATTAAAAAATAATAACAGTTTAAGATGCAATAAAAACAATAAGCATATTACATGAAAGCTTAGTGTGAAGTTAAGTATTTTATTTACAAAATTCGCTTTTAACAAAATACGAACTTGCTTTTCCTTTTAAAAAAAGTGGTAATTTTAAGAACCCTTCCGTAGCTTTCATTTGTCCTCTTATACAATTTCGTTTCTTGAAATGTTGCACATATTTATATATGACAATATAAACATATATTTCATTCATGAAAATTTGTTAAAAAGATCTTGAAACTTATCTATCACAACTTTTAAGACAATTCAAGCATAATGTTGGGCAAATGTTAAATTAATTCTAAATTTCAGAACCTTTTTTTATATAAGGAGTCTTCACAATCTATTTAAATAGATGGATGAATTTGAAAAGAGTTGGTTTTGTTTGAAACAAAAAATAAACATTCTAAGACTTATATTAGCTAAATTATTAAGTTTACATGCTCTAGAATTTATAGAAAAACACACATATGATTAGTACTTTTTGTTCCATTAATTAAATTTAACCTTTGTAGCTAAGGGAAAAAAAATACTGTGTTTCCTAAAATTTTGAATAGATGCACTTTAAGAAATCAGTATAAAATTTCTTCTACATCTTTATTGATACAAACATTAGATCACTCAATTTTTAGAAATTTTTCTACTAGTATTAAAGCAATATTATAACAGGTAAGGGAAAATGATTTACGTGTTTTTCGTGGGGAGGGGAAACGCAAATAATAAAAGATTTTGCTACATAACATAAAATTGTGCATATTCAATTCTTCATTATTAGCTCTCAACTCTTCTCTTTCTGGTGGAAGAAGATTCCCACATTAGTAAATGTCCCGAGGTTTTTTTGAGAGTAAAAGTCTTGGCTGACAGTTTTCACACGATCAAACCTTTTTCTACTGAAAGTGTTGGTCAACGTATGAAGTAGGTGATAGCAGTAGGTGACAGTAGTGGCATAACGGAGAATATTAGGTTCCCCTCCCATGCAAAGTCGGGTTTTGCCTTTAATATTTTATAAATTGGTAAATACGTACTTGGCATCAGTCAGGCTTTGAGCTCCCTAAAGTCCTAGCCCTCTCGCGATGGGGGGGGGGGTTGCGGATGTACGTTACTTCACTGGTCAAGAGACACGTAGCAAGTTTATAAGGGGGTGTATGGGGTATTGTCATATATTTTATTGCCGAGTATTGAAAATGGCATGGACACATTATTGTGATAGCGGGCACTATCTATTGACAGTGCTGGGCTTGTTCACGATCAAAAGGGGAATTGCAGAGTCTGCTTACCTGAAGATAATAGAAAGCGACATTAATGATTTGGGGAGGTGGCAGGGCTTCTCAGTGAATTATTCCTTTCACATCCCACCCCACACTCAACAAAACTATCTTGATGTGCAGTTCTGATTCCGACGTCGATATAGGTGGCTGACCAGTATGTCGTCAACAGGACCGTTTTTAACTACCCCGGCGCCCTATGCATTTCAAATTGTTATCCCCCACTATTTTCAGAGCACCACCAACCCAAATATAAATCTACATTTAAAGAAAGATTAAAAAAATTTTTTTTTTCGAATTGGTTGTTTTAGTTATATATTTCTTATACTAATTAAAAAAATGGTTTCTCGTGTATTTATCTCGTGATTCTTAGTTTAAAAGTTGAGAAAAAAACATATACTTCCTTCAAATCATTTAGTAATTTCATTATAAAATAAAATATATTGCGTTACATTAGTAAAGTAAAATATATATATATATATTCAATAATAAAACTAAATATATACATGGATTTCTTACAAATTGTGTTCCTTAAGAAATATTTATACAATTTTTTTCAATCTTTGGTCATGAGTTACTTAATTATTACACTTTCAAGTAAAAACAAAGCTTAAATATAACAAAACTTCTCAGAAATACTTGATATAAAGTAGATTAGAAAATATCTACGATTATAAAAATGAAGAAGTAAAAATTTTTTAAATAAAAAAAATCTTTCAGGAATCAGGGAGCGAAACAGAAGACAATTAAATAGCAAAACAATGAGCTTAATAATTGAATATTCTTAAATTTTTTTATGTTAAAAATCCCTTAAATTTTTTCCTATTCAATTTCGAGTATCTTATGGCTCAAAATTTTCCCCTTCAGGAATCGGTTGGTGGTGGGGGGAATCGTTTCATCTTCACTTTGGCACAAACGATGTCTTCTTTTCACTGAATAATTCCCCAAACCGAAGCGACACAAAAGCAAAAATCAGCATTTTCAGTATAAAGTATCGGACGTATCTTCTATCGAGTTTTCGCACGCTATATCACAAGACAATTTCGATATCGAAAAGCAAATCCCAGGGTGAATGCTAACGGACAAATTAACAACCAGAAAATTTTTTTTTCTTTCCTCCCTCCCCCTTTCTTTCTTTCGTTCTTTTTTTCACTTCCCCATCTGCTCACTAACTCCTCTTCCTCCCCCCAGCACTCCTTTTGGTTTTCCGGCAGGCTCATTTTGTGCGACAGACGACATTTGCATGATGTTCCGCTGGAGGAAATGAAAATGCCATCAGGTGACTCTGCTTTCAACAACGCCATTTTTTTTTTATCTTCACCCCTCTACGCTTTGCTCTTCTCCACCCCCTTTTTTTCTTTCTCCTTTTCGAACACTTTTTTTTTCATGAGGCTCGAGTGAGAAAATAAAAAAAAATACTAATAATAAAAACAAAAGCAACAAGCTACTTCCTGAAGTGAAGGGAAGAGGAGGGGGTGTGTGTGTGTGTGAAAAAAATCGTCTGTTTCTGCTTGATTTCTTAACAGCTGAACTTCGTAGGTGGTATTGATTTCTTCTTAGCGCCTTGTTCTTATTTAAGCAGTTTGTTGTCGCCTTTTTTTTGTCCTTTATTTTTTCCCCTTAAAAAACAAGCACAGGTATGAGTAAGAAACTAAGAGCTCAATGAGTTTGTGGGAGTCAGCATTTGTGTGGGGGACAGACTTATATGACTGTTCTTGGAAATATGAAGAGCGGCATTTAAAAACTTTCCACACATTAAAATTGTTTTAAATGAGCTATTACTTTACATTCTAATTCATGGGAAAGAGACTTTTTTTTCAATCACGTGTTTAAATGTAAACATTTTTGGTTGTTGCCAATTTTAATACTCGAAAGAAGCTGTCGCTTGGCCGAGAGGTACGTATAGAATCTTATGTATAAATAAGGAGTAAAGGGGAAAACGATACTTTAAATGTTATTTTTGTTTGAAACTGAGAAATAGAATTAAAATTGGAATATATTCCTTACTTGTAGAAAAATATTTCAATATTAATATAATATTTTACCTTATAATTCCATACACAAGTACTGCGTCGTTTTTCAACTTATTTGTTCTGTACTTAGAAGTATCTAAAGACAGTAAATTCGCTTAGCGTGAAACTGAAGGGCCTGAAATAATTTTTCGTAGTAAAAAAATTTCGAGTTAACGGATATCGTAAAAAAAAAAAAAATGCAAGGAATGAAAAATTATACATTTAAAAAATTAAGTTAATTAGAAAACATTTTATTCACATAGATATGTATATATCCATGTATTTCATAAAAAATAATGAAACAAAAGCCTTTACAAGAACTTAATGAAATTTTATGCAAAGTTTTCAAGTTTTATGAAAAACAAAGCATTTATTGTTTTTAATAAATAATCTGGTTTTTTTTTGTATTGTCTTTTTTAATGTCAACAAATTGTTCGATGTCGTCCCTTTAGTTGTTCAAATCCCTATTGGAATATTTGTCTAAATAGCTGCGCATATTTTTCAAGAGATTCCTCATTTCGAATGACGTGGTAACAGGAACTGCATATTCATTACATTTTCGTCGTAAGAATCTGCACCAGTGATGTTTTTTGAGCTTTGAACAAACTCTAAAATGTCTTTGTCTGTTAAAATCGAGGCCGTACACTCATTGTCATCATCTACTGCAACGAATTCTTCTGATGATTCATAGGACAGTCCAATAATACAGAAACTTTCTCAAACATTTCATTGTGTCGTCTCCAGAAAGGAAATCTTTTCGTGTTAAGAAAAAAACAAATGCTTGAAAATACATAGTAGTTTGACGGCACCGTTGTATTATTTCGTGTTAACTGATATTTTGTCTTAAGCGTTTTCGCGTTCAACGTATTTCTCTGTACGTTGAAATCCGGTATTTCAACCACAATATAAAATTTTTCTTGAAAATTCAGTTAAAAGATTTGAAGCTGTAAATTGCAAAATTTCCATTATTTTGACACTTCAGTTATAGGACCAAGCTTTGATTTATTGAGTTTACATATTTAATAATGTTTAATGCAAAGTTTAAATGTGTCTTGGAAAAAACTTTGTAAAGTTCTAAAGGAATTTCTTCAGTTAACTTGTGCAAAAATCTCTAGATTCCACTGGACTCACACGAAATCAGACTAAGAGCACATTAGGTTTTTTCAAAAATCTAAATGATCTATAAAAATTGTACTTAGAATCATCGGTTTGGAGGAATTACAAAAATAAGAGACTAATTGAGGAAACAAAAGACAATTAAATAATTTTCTTCATTTGTCTTAATGGAATTAAGGTGTTCTTTTTAATATATATTTTTAGTGTTAGTTGAGTTAGAATATACATATAAAACAGTTTTAAGAATATTAGTACAAGAAAAAGTTAATTACAATAAAATTTTGGACAAAAGATGAAGAAATAATGACATATTTTTTATGGAAAATGCTTCTATAATAACACTAACTTGCCTATATATATCTAGGATTTCTATACAGAGCCTGAAATAGGATTTTTCAGAGTTGCCATCAATTAGAATAATAACTAGTGTTTTTCGTTCAAATATATCAACTTTGATGCATTAAAATATGAATGTTCCACACCTCTAAGTTATATATTTCGAAAATCCTAGTAAAAGTACTGAAGAGAAGTCTTAGTTATGTATAGGTAAAATATTATCGATTTTGAAGCATTTTTCATAAAACGAGAATATTTTTAAAAAAATGTCACTGTTGCCGTTCAAAATAAAAAATGGACTGTATATTTTAACAAATTTTAATAAGCGAAACGGATCTCAACCATATGGGATCGCTATACTTTTTGAACTGAATACAAAGGTTGCAACAGTTGGCTCGGAGCAAATCTATACAAAGGAATTCTCGCCAACTTTCGCTAACAGTAACTTTTTCTTCATTTTTTTTTGTTTTTTTTTGTCAAAAAATGCAGTTAAATATTTTTTTGCTGTAATATTCTTAAAACAGTTTTATATGTATATTCTAATTCAACTAACATTAAATGTTAAAAAAAATTCCTCTATACGCTTTTGCAAAATCACGTTACCGAATGTAGTCAGTCCCTTTACAAAATTAATTAATATCCCTCATTATAATTAGATAATTAATAATCCTCCCGAAGGTGACATTTTATCTGAAATCCAAATTCAATGCATTATTATTAACATCGGCGACTATTTAAATTAAATGAAATATTTCTTACCCACGACCTGTCAGGCCGATTCAATTAATTCTTCTTTAAATTTTTCTCAGCTCTTTTTTTTTTCTGTTTCCTTTAGTCTATTTTCCAGCCTGTTTTCGACTTTCTTAAAGTGGAATCTTATACGAGATGCATTTTACTTCAATGTGTAATACGAGGGTGAGTCGGAAAATAAGTTTCCCCTGTCGACTGTGGTCAGAGTGGAGTATGAAAGTTAAAGTATAGAAAGAGAAATTAAAGATAAGACTTAACTTTATTTTTCCACATAAGTACTAAGTACATTGAGACATTTGTCATACCGCTTCATAGGCTTCAAAAAGCCATGCAGGAAAACTCAGGACTTTGCAAGCGGAAGAGACGTTTACTTTTGCGTGGACTTTTTGGAGGTTGGAACCATTAATGCTACGCAGTACTGTGATACCCTATCGAAATTGAAAGAGCTGATTCGGAAAAAGTGGCCTGGGCTCCTCAAATCTGGCGTTCTGTTGTTGGATGACAATGCAAGATTGCAACGGCAACGCAAAACCACATTGCAACACTTGGTTGGGAGCACCTACACCATCCACCATACAGCCCTGATCTCTCACCAAGTGACTTTCATCTGTTTCCGGATTTGGAGAAGAATCTCGCCGGAAGGCGCTTTAGAATCAACGCGGAAGTCAAACAAGCCGTTAAACGCTTCTTCCGTATGAAAAGCCTATCAAAGAATATCAAGCGGTATGACAAATGTCTCAATGTACTTGGTACTTATGTGAAAAAATAAAGTTATGTCTTATCTTTAATGTCTCGTTCTGTGTTTGACTTTCATACACAACTCTGACCATAGTCGACACGGAAAACTTATTTTCCGACTCACCCTCGTATGTTTCTATAAATTTTAGAAAATGAAACGAGAAATAGAATCAACAGAGAATAGAGTAAAATCTTACAAAATGATGCAATAGATTCAAGAGTGAACCTACCACGAATATTTTTGTTAAAAAAATTATAATGTTAAAAAATATCAAGTAATGCTACTTAGTTCAAAAATTAAAAAGATATATATGTATATATTGTAACTGTTTTTCGCATTGTTTGACCTAAGAAATTTAAGTAAAAAAAATTATTAATAAATTTTCTTAATTTCAAAGGAAACTAAAAAAAAAAGTTGTTAACAAAAATACGATTTTAGCTTCCAATACCTTTGCAAATATTCCCAATACATTAAAAGAACTAATTCCGACTTATAAGAGTAATTATCTTTAATATATAAATAGGCACAAAGAATAATTAACGTTGAATAATAATTATTTTCGTGTGTATGGGGGTTTTGAATGTGTATAACTTTTCGTCCTTTCGGTTTTTTAAAAAAAATGCTTTAAATTAACATTTCATTTTGAAAAAAAAGTGTCATAGGAGTCTTATTACATACTTAAGGTTTTTAATTCGATATTTGGAAATATGAAAAATATATAATTAGTCTTTTAGATTTTTGTTTTCAAAACTGACTTCAAATAGATCTATATCCTTACGCCAAATATATACTCAGCATACGTTATTGTAAAATTTTATCCGAGTACATTATAACTCAATGCATTTTGGCTCAGTGAGTGCTTCTGTGCTTTAAGGACTCACGTTTAACAGTTATCGCACGAATTAAAACTAATATTGAAAAAGAAATGTTCAATTTGAAAAGAGTTATTAGTCTGGACCCTTCTTTAGGACAATCTTAAAATGCAATATCTTCAGGCGTGTTATATGTAGCTCATTAGAGCCAAACGAGGCGTGATATGGGCTATCTTCACACCAGATTTTTGGACGTCCTTAAAAGTCTGGGGATTAATAACAGGGTACAAGAGCAGTGATAATCTGAATTACTGCCATGCATTCTAATAAAATATATATAAAATAAAGCTTATATACATTAAAAGGGAATACGATCTTATAACCTTTAAGGTACTTTGGGAGGTTATATGAGAGATATTAATGATGTTTAATAGGTTTTTTAATTTGCTCTATATATCATGGTTCTTTTCTTCCGTTTATATTTTAAGACCTAAAGTAAATTACATCCTCTAGAATTCTATATAATGTTTTTGAATGTGTGAGAATAGAAATATGTATATATATATAAACTAATTACTTGGATATATCATTGTATATTAAGGACTATAAATTACACAGCAATATTTATGATAAAAGAGATGATTTTAATTTTAACATTTTAAGTGCCTTACTGGAATTCGAATTCATCTATATCAGTATATAGAAATATTATTTTCAATTATATTTATTGTAACAACGTATTAGTTAATGATAAATTTAATATATATTTAAATTTTAATAACTATATTAAACATTGTATGTGTGGGACATGGATACCCTGCTAACTTTATAAATTGTTATATTCCTAACAGTTAGTATAAGATACATGGAATTAGTTGTACAGTTAATCGATAGATGGTGCCTCATGCTAAGTAAATTAACAATATTATATTTTATTTAAAATTAATTGTATATGTCTGGGTTGTACTTTTATTTTCTATAAATTTTAAAACAAAATTTGAATTTTTAAATGTATATATATTATATATATATATATATATATATATATTATATATTTTTTTTTTTTTTTTTTTTTTTTTTTTTTTTTTTTTTTTTTTTTTTTTTTTTTTTATATATATATAGAGAGAGAGAGACTTAATGTCATTTCATCAAAACTTACTAATTTTATACGTTACTGATATTCACCTTTTGGTCGCCCGGGAAAATGGTTTTCCTGTACTCACGTGATAAGTCTTTATCTAATTGTTTTAGCTTTATTTAATATATCCTAGTAATTATTAACTAGTATAATCTTTATTAATGTTTTGTTTATTTAATATATTTAATTATTACAGGCTATAATATTATAGTTTTATATTAATAGATTATGGTTTTATTTGTAATAATAGTTAAACTTCTCTAGAAATTTCTTACTTTCTCTATGGCCCAGAGTATTGGCAAACACAGGTGAAATTGGCTGGCTGCAAAAATTTGTTTAAACCTGCAATCCTGGCTCCTAAGGCCAGGAGTTTGCTTTAGTACTACTGTGGCTAAGACTTTATACTAGCATGACTATAGTTATCTTAGGTTTATAACTATTTTGTGTATATTTTTGAAATATATATGTATATATAATGTTTGAATTCATTTACATATATATACATATGAATATATGTATATATATGTATATGAATGTGTGAGAAAAGAGAATATATATACATATACATATATATAGGAAGGAAAGAAAAACGGAGAAATGAGTTCATATTTTCAGAGAAGATAAAATTTTATTTTATCTTATAATTGATGTTGATTTAATTTATGAAATATTGAGTCTGAATTTGGGATTTAACTTTAGTTCAAGAATCCATTTTAGTTGCATTGTTTTCAATTTCTGTGTGATCGTGGTAGTTAAGCGACCGTGGTTCGTGAACTCGTGGCTTACGTGGTGTTTGGGGAGTCGTGGTTTCGGATCCTGGTGCCACCAAAAACCTCGTTTAGAAGAGCTGATGCTCAGTAAATATATCAAGTTTCCAAATCCTTACTTCGCCGTTGTGTTGACGTTTGGAAAGAGGGGTGGCAATTAGGTGTAATATTCGTAACTTGACCATGGTCCCTAATTACGAGGCTCATCACCAATAGACCTTGGGTAGTTTCGCAACACGACATTTATAAGCAATCACTCCATCGATCCCCACTTTTGTTTAATTGATTCATATTCCCCTTGATTGTGGTCTTCTTTCTGTTATACCTTTCAAGCCAACAACTTTCAATGACTTTTGTTTAAATAATAACAATTCTTTAATTATGGGTCTAGTAAGAATATGACTATATATATGATCGTAACTTTATGTAATTTCTCTTAAGTAATTGTAAGCGCATGCAGTTGTAAGAAACCGATAATAATAAAACCGATATATGTTTACACTGATTTTGAAGAAAATATATAGAAAAAGTAGATTTTTTAAATCAATGCCATGTGACTGTTTTGTTTGTTGCGAAAACAAAACAAATTAGTATAATATTGCTTTTAGTTTAATAAAAAAAAAAACTTTCTAAAACTTTAAAAGTAAAAATAAAAAAAAAAAAATAGAACGTTTTTTAAAAAAATTCAAAAGTTTATAAAGTAGAACTATAAAAAATAGAGTTCTTTAAAAAATTTCAAAATTTCAAAAAAAAAGTAAAAATATAAAAAGTACAGAACTTTTTAAAATTTTTTTCAAAATTTCAAAAAAGTTATAGGGAATAAAGCTATTTTAAAAAGTAAAAATATAAAATACCGAGCTTCTTTTAAAAAATTTCAAAATTTTGAAGTGGAAATATAGAAAGTTAATCTCTTTTAAAAATTTTCAATGGAATAATTTGAAATTTGAAGGAAAAAAATCAATATTCTTACCATATAATATATTTCTTTCTAAGATAATATCCTAATTTATACGAAAAACTTTCATTTAGGAAAAAAAAAGACAAGGTATTTTTTGTTGAGATTTTCAGAATTATTTGGCAAATTATATGAGCTAAACGCTAAAGTTGTATTGAAAAAGTTTTCTTTCTTATATATTTTACCGAAAGCATCAAAACGCAATGCTTTCCTTTTAGACATTCAAGTAATTCAATTTTACTTGTAAAGAAATGATTTAATGTAATTATATTTTTTATTTAATATATTTCAGGCTTTTTATTGAGTTATTTATTAACTTAGGGTTACTTGATTTAAGTTACTTTTAATGAAGTATTTTTATTGCAATTTTTTAATTTTTTTTAAAAACATTTTTTAGGATAGAATATTGATTTCACTTAAGATCTGTGTGTCGTGTGTGATACACGTTGAATTAGTCGAGCTTCAACGTCTTCATGTTGACGTGGCATGGAAATTTGCAGTGTGAGGTGTCACTCCTACTAAATTGGGATTCAGAACTATGTTCATCGTAAAAAGCCTTCATATTGTTTTTAAGTACAATGACAATAATCAGTCAATTGAACATACCTCATTATTTCCCTTTCCTCTTGGTAACAATGAACTAACTGGATTTATAATTTCTTTTTAATAATGAGTAAATTAAAAATTTATTATAACAAAACAACAAACATGATTTAGGTGTGATACTTATTAAAAGACTGGAAACATACAATTTAGACAGCAGCAATATATTATTTACATCTATTTTCCTATTTGAATTTTATATATACTTTTTTTTCTAATAAATATTTATGGGTTGAGGTTTGATATAATTTTGAGTTCAGGACGCTCAGGAATTGATAAAAAAGGGCATTTTATTACACATTTTTTCCATACTTATCGTTTTGAGGATTATATAATTCTTACCTAGGTTGGTTCCAAAAGTTTAAAAAAAATAAATTTAAAATTAGTATAGTTCTCTTGATTATATCAGTGATTTGAACTAAGGTTCGACAAAGTATGTAGAGACATTTAGACATTTTTATTAATATAAAGCAATTCATCCATTGCAATATTTAAAATCAAACATAAATAATATCTTGCAAAATACTTTAATTTTTAAATTTATTGAGTCCAATGTATTCTAGATCGGAAGGTTTGCTTGATAGAATGTAAGGAATGGTAATGTGAACTAGAAATTTAATTAAAAAATCTTTTAGTTCCTGAAAAGTAATGCTGGTTCTATACAAAAATAACCTTCAAAAACAAATTAAATAATTGTTTAATATAAATGTCAAATTTGAAATTAAATTTTAATTTTCCTCAAAATTAATGAAAGAATTTAATCTATATTTTCCGAATTTCTTCGACTCATTTAAAATAAACATTTCTATAAAATTCTCATAGAATCACAATTTATTTATTTTGATGAAAAATTAGTAAAATAATTCTTAACTAGGGCAAAATTTTGCCCTACATTCTGAATACATACATCACAAACAATTCTGCTATTTTTTCTAATGTAAGAATGTTTAAAATTCCTTTTAATGTTAAAATTCACTCAATTTGACTTAACGATATACTTAAAGAAAGCATTCTAAAGGTCAGATTTTTATTTTCAACCTCTGTGCTACACTTAACTTCAACAGCATCCAGTCAATTACGAACCGAATCTGAGTCATGAACCCAAACTGTGGATTCCGAACACCTGCGATCGAGACTTCCATTAAACCCAACGATCTTACCAAAGTGGGAAAATCCAGTGGATTACGGATCATCACGGGATTCAAGCAGCTAGCACAGTCCATTAAAATAAGGAAGCTATCCCCACTCTTAATTCAGCAACTGATAACGCTTGTCTGCATGCACATCAAACCTTCCCCCTCCCTCCCATTGTCGTATGCGGTGCTCTTTTTCAACAAACATTTGTCTCTGGGCGGAAAAATTATATTCCAGTTCTCTAAACTCGTGAAATATCCTGAATGGGTGGAGGTGGGGGAGATACAGAAGGGGCAGAATCCCACTTCCCGCATAAACGCCACTTAGCAGCAAAGGCACGGCATCGCCCTGCTGTACTCTTCCTCTCTTTTAATAGCCCTTTCTCTTAAAATATTCTACCATTATCTCAAGCCGCCATTATCAGCCGCGTTCCTGCCGCACTTTTAGCGTTCATGGAATGGCAACGCTGGCGTCGATGCGAGCGCGCGAAAACGAAGACCGGGATTTTAAAGGGAAATAAATAATTTTAAACACTAGGTGTTTGTTATACGTATGTGAGCTGGGTTTGAGATTGCAAGAATTAAACGAGTTGAAGAACTTCAAGACGCGACGGATGGGCTGTAGTTTTGCTTTCCACCACAGGGGGGACGCTTTAAAAGATTTGGTGCTTTAAATGCCGCCGAGAAGTATAACTCAAAAGTATTTTTCTGACACGGTTATCAAGGGCGAGGTGTAATCACGCAGGGGGTGGTTTCTTTGCTGGAGTTGTCAGGTTTCACAGCGCGACGTTTCCGTTTTATCAATTTGATCGGGTGCCCGACGGAGAAAAGTTCAGGAATGTGTCGCGAGTTTGTTGCGTAATTGCTATCCAGGGTGATGGCGATTAAAGTTGCTTGTTTTAATGCGCTGGCGGTGGAACCACGCATTATTTACAGATTCAAATGTCTTTGTTGATAGCTCAAAAATAAAACTAAATCCATGCACATTGCTTAGGCACAAAGATAATAGGATATTTTTGTGTTTGTTTATGACCACTCTACAGTAATTATAATTATTTTATGGAAAATATTATTCCGCCAAGAAGTCTAGATTGCAATCTGAAGTAAAGAAATGTAAAAGATCTTATTTATGAAGTTATAAAAATGCTTTCGAGATGCTGCTGTCACTGCTGCCAAAGATAAATCATGAAAGGTGCTAATAAAACCTAACACTGTGTGTGTCTCGGACTCTCCTCGTACTGCTACTGTGGCTGAGTTTAGACTACTGACTGTACATGACTGCCTTTGGGCTCATTTGTGTTTCGTTTTAATATGAATGAATCCTCTTTTTGTGTTTTTTGTGCTTCTGAACAAGTCAAGTCTCATCTAGAGGTGTGCTTTGTACTTAAGAGTTTGGACTATGTTGTGAAGAAATATTGGAGAGCTCGTTGCCTCATGACTTCATTGCCATTGACCAGGCATTTGATAAATAAAAGTTATATAAAAACCATACCCCCCACCCCCCAGATTTAAGGCTGCTGAAAATTTTTAGGGATTCATTAGTGCGCTCATTACTACAGAAGTATTTTGATATTTAATTAGAATATTCAGAGCATTTTGTTTAAGTTTTAAATGTTATGTTTCTGTAATTTTTATTTCTATATTCTTTTTTTTTCTTCTTATTAATACCAACTTATTGCTCAAAATGAAGTAAAATAGGTACATCAACCAATTTCACCACATAAAATGACGAGCCACCAAATAAAAAAAAACTTAAACAAAGCCTATCATTATATTTATTGTTTTGTTACATGTGCGGGAACGTTTTCCATTATTGGCCACATATCTATACATTTGGCGACGTCTTTTAATTTGAAAATATTGATCGATGGTATAGTGCGCGTAAGTATCGTAAAATAGTTTCCTATCGCATTCACGTGTGTATATCATCGCAGATTTCCTTTGCTAACTTGAGTGTC
Organism: Trichonephila clavata; assembly: GCA_019973975.1. NCBI lineage: Eukaryota > Metazoa > Arthropoda > Arachnida > Araneae > Nephilidae > Trichonephila > Trichonephila clavata. Next base: position 196,441 of record BMAO01034265.1, on the reverse strand, counting down.
CAGAATTGTTTTAAATAACTTACACTCCTTCGTGAAATTTGAAACTACAATATAACTGTTTAATTTCTGGATTGAATAATTAATTTTTAAATGATGAAGTAAAAGTTGGGCAAGACATATTGTATAACAACATTTAAAGAATATCTTCTTTCAATATTTCTTGCTTGATGTGATGTAGTAATAGAATATGGATGATCCGTTTATTATTGGTAATAATTATTTACAAACCTGTGCATCACTGTAATGTCGCCAGTGTCGGCTTGTTTATCACTCAAGGCGATGTCACGTGATCTTAGTTGGCATTTGGCAAAAAAATTTTATATCAATGTCTACTTTTCAGAAACGGTGAATTTTTCTTGGTCTTAGTTTTGATCCTTGTAAATATATTCATATTCTGGCTATCACAAAATCTTCACCAGCATCTTAAATTATTTATTTCCATTTAATGCCCTTTATTATCAATTGCTCTTAATTGTTGTTATTGCTGTAATAAAATATTTAAAAAACCATGAACGACTTAATTAATTTATAAATTGAATGGTTTGACATTAGTTCTTTCCCTTACACAAAAAGTATTTTTATTATATTTATAAATATTACTGCTGAAAGAATTATTGTTAAAATGTCTTTTTTTACGATTAAAAATAAAAAAAAAGCCTCACATAAGACAATAAACAGTGATACTAAAATTTGGGGAAAGAATATCCTATTTCTTTCTAAATATAAAGATGAATTTTTAAAATTATTCATTTGAAATTGTTCCTAAAAAGCTCTAATTATTAAAAAATATATCATAAAACCATTTTTGTAATCCTAAGCAAGTACCAAGAGAAATATTTCTCCGACTTTCGTAGAAGATTGCAATTTTCAGCTTATAATTTTTAAAAAATGGCGCATAAATAAATGTAATCATTCAGAATGTTTTTATAGTTATTTCTTATTTCTCTAATAATTAACAAAAGTACATTAAATTTTCTAAACTTTTCAACAGATACTATCAAAACTGCCTCAAATAAAGATAAACATTTCAACGAAAGATTTTCATTTTATTATTCCCAGTACCTTTCATTTACCAAATAAAAAAGAAACATTTTACTCAGGTAAGCATTTATCAGGAAATTTTCTCAACCAAACGAAGCTGATTTCTTCGAGGGCATCATTCATTCAGCTGAATTGTAGTTCTACACAGCGCGGCCATGTTTGAGAAAGAAAAAAATTATATATATATAACAATGAAAGTTCTCGACGGCCTCCAATCTCGGTGAAGCATAATGATCAAAAACAAAGGACACTTCTTAATTGTGTGCAGCCTCTTCTGCATGATAAAGGATCTACCTTGAAAAGAATTACAAAAACCGATTAATTATTGTCCGAAATCAGCGCTGTCTTCTGAATAGCGTTAATGTTCCACGATATTTATTCTCGGAGACAAGAAGTTCAAGTCTAACAAGTAATTCGCGAACTCCACCTTGTTGGAGGACGAACGTCTTGTTGTTGAAATAAAAATGACATTTAATACTTTCATATTCCTGAGGGGAAACGAAGGATAAAATCCAATGCTCAACAACAACCGTGGCGATGCTTTCCTCCAACAAAGAAACGAACTCCTTCGAAGTTGTGACGCCCCCTAAAAAAACACCCCAGTCCAAACAATGATAAAAGCTTCGTTCTGGCATTTATTATTCCACGACACTCTAAAACTAAGTCATTAAAAGTCCAGTGACTGAATTTTGAAGAGCGACTTGCCAAGCCTTAATGCTCAGAAATAAAAGATTCTCAAATTCTCCATGCATAACTCTCTGGTTGCTGTTGATTTAAATAATCTCACCGAGCGGATGAGTGGGAGACATTATCCAACCACAGAAAAGTCTTCTACTTGACGCTCTCATTCAAAAATTATTATTTCTCTCCTCATTTTTTTCTCTCGCTCTCTCTGTCTCTCTTTAAATCCTCTCTCCAACTTTACCTTTTCTATTCTCTGCTCCTTACACCCCTTCTCTTTTATTTCCTTTTAAAATTTTACTAATTTCATCCCACTCGAGAAATGGCTCCGTTAGTCTCTCCTCAACGAATTTTCTCTCGTTTTTATGCGCGCGTATCGCTTTCGCTCCTTTTCCTTGGCGAGAAAAATGAAAACGAGTTTCCATTTTCTTCGCAGTGAAAACTGATTCCTCTGGAAAAGGATTCGCATTTTTGTTAATTACGCAGCATCGGTATGGGAGTGTGCGTGTGTTTCGCCTTTATTCTTTCTGGGGAGGCAAGAAAGAGAATTTTTATATAAAATAAACAATGGCAACAATAATAAAGTAATAATCGTTTTCACATCTGCAAAAAGAAGGCTTAAAAATATTTAAATTATGAGGAATTAAGACGAGAAGGAATGCGCGCATGTATGCATAGATTATGCGAATTGTGATTCGACCTCAGTTGCTGTACCTCAGCCTCACCACCCCAGTCCGTTTCTGGGAAAAGTCGTTTGCGTAAAAATGTCAAATCGTCTGACCATTGGATTGAAATAGGAGGCTCCAGGGAGGTTGGAATTAAAGCTCGATCCGGACATCTAAAACGATAATGAAAGAGATAAAAATAGCAATATGGTCCAGTAAATGGGATATCGTCTGCTGTTATTATTTTTTCTCTCTTCCGAGTGCGATTATTATTTGCGATGAAATTTAACCGCGATCGTTTGGGGGTGCTCGTTTCCGTCAGATGATTTTTTTTATATAACGCTTTTCTGCTCTAGGGGTTGAGCTTTAATGTAGTAACTAAATCATATCAGGAAGTTTCTGTGGATAAAGGAATCATTCGCTGATGGTGACTTGAAGAGAAGTGATAGGAGTTGAAATGACGTAAAAGTTTGCTGCTTGAAAAAAATGGTTTCGTTTGCTTGTAGAACTTCAGTATTCTCAAAAGAGCTAGATTTTTTTAAAGCATTAAAACTTTGAAACTTTTTAATGTGGTAAAAATGAATATTTTTTTCTTTATATATATATTTGTTGCTATTTGTAATGGATACTTACCTCTGACAGAAACTAACAGAGGGTTTATTATCGCGCAAGAGTACAAATTTAGTATACAGAGAAAGAATTTTAGTTTAGAGTGAATAATTTTAAAACAGAAAAAAAACTGGGTTAATATAATGTATATAACACTTAAAAGTCTACGCACTACTTTAAAAAATAAAAAAAAAGATTCAAATAAATTTTTTTTAAAAATTGAGACATTAACATCAAAAGTGATGAATGATTTTTTTTTCAAATTTTGTTATTAAATTAATTTTGAATGTAATTTAAATTAATTTGTTGAATGTAACAATTGTTTTTCGATTCCTATACCATTAGCTTTCTCTCTCTCTCTCTCTCTCTATATATATATATATATATATTTATACATTTATCTTGTTCAAATTTTCAATCGTAAATAAAATACTTTCTTTTTGTCCAATCAAGTTCAAATAAGTTTTTTAAACTTGTAGTGGATAACACTTGATGTTAATGCAGTTTTTCAAATATTAATTCATTAATTACTGATTATTTAATTGAATTAAATTAATTACATGTTTTAGACGCCAACATAGATTCGCCTTTAATGTTGTAACAATGTAGCTGTTAAAACAATGACAAAAGTTGCCGTCAAAAGCCGGTTTTTCCACCAAACTAGCTAAACTGGGTGTGCATTGTTACAACAAATCATGCTCTCTTTTTTTCAATTCCTACTATTAGTTCACACTCTCCCTATATATATATATATATATATATATCTTGTTCAAATTTTCAATCGTTTATAAAATACTTTCTATTCATCCATTCAAAGTAGGAATTGACTTAAATTTTTTTTTGATATTACTTGTTTTAGTTAAACCCACACAAAAAAAAACACCCATTAGATTTGATATTTTATTTAAAAAAATTACTAGAACTATCATTCTAAAATACATTTTAATTTTTATAATACATATATATGTAATTATCTACAAAAAGAATCAAGACTTTATTTTCAATAGAAAGGAAAAGACTTAAAGAGGAATAGAAAGCTGTTGTACCGGTAAAAATAAAAGTCTGAGAAGGGGGAAGTTTGTTTGTAATGGAGTAGGTTTGGAGAGACAGAAAGCATTCAGATATTTTCAGTTGCCTTTTAAACTACGGTATTTACTCGAATCTAGTGGGAAATTGTAAATATTTAAACTGGATTCGATTTTTAACTGGAAATAATATCGTTCTAGAGCTATGAGAGAAATATTGGGTACGAACTTTTAGCAATTTTTAGCCTATGTAAAGTGTCGAAAGAGAGAGATATATATTCACGTCACACTATAAAACTGCCCGAGGGCTTTTGGCGACGGACCTCGTAATTTTGAACCACGGTCAAGTGACGAGGACTGCAAACGAGCTGGCATTCTATTCTGCTAACTTCCACACCACACCGTAAAATGTTAAACATGGTGCTTGAGTTGGTATCTCACTTTTCAAATTTTTCACTTTATTGCTTTAAATTTTACAAGGTCTGTTCATTTAACAAACAGCACCTTTATTTTCCCAAACAACATGCCCTTGGAGATTTTAGAATTTGAACTCATGACTTGACTTGAACATCACCAATTTCAAGCCTTACAACCCTGAACGGTGAGCAATCACCTCCTTATAATTAAACATGAAAACATTTAATGAAAATGTTTTATTCAAAGGGTCTAATCATACGAAGAACAACGAAACCTTGCACTTTATGCACCACTTCACCGGTAGAAGCAACACAGCTTTTATGAGCCTTCTTTATCGGATATAACATGTGGTAATCAAAGCAGGTTAGATTCAGACTGTATGGTGGGCGATTTAACATCTCTCAATGGAAAGTATGTAGAAAATGACCTGCATTGCATTGGCAGAGTGCCCCATCGCGTTAACCCAGTAAAATATAAGGCTCGCCCCATACGCAGCTGGCATTCGATAACAAATTAAAGATTCTGCCACACTTTCTTTTCTCTAAAATTGACTTACGCCTCACTTGGAAGTATCTATCAAACATATTTGTTGTTGCTCATTATGCCACCTGATCGACAGGTTCATCAGATCAAGGTCCACGAAATTAATCGCGGCTAAGGGCTAGAGTTTTATGCCTGTCGTTAGCCTAAGCTTTGAGCCCCATGAACATGACAGTTCAATTTTTCTCGGTACAACACGATAGATGGCGGCACCATTCGGACCCACTGATTTAACGAGCACGTGCTCCGTGTGCACTCGGAGGGCATGTGGTGACATCGGGCACCGAACCCAGGCCTTCCGGACTGGAGTCCGATGCTCTAACCACTAGGCTACCCGTAGCCCATTTGTTGTTCTTAAATGGTTGTTACGAATTTCAGTCTCTAAATATTCACATATTTTGTGCAATTTCGTGGCATCGTCAACTTGACTACTGAATGACCGTTTCATAGTCGAATGACAAGTATTCCAGGGATTATAGGTTTTGTTTATGTTTCACTTCAGTTATCCTTATACAAAGGCTTAGTTAAAACTTCTTATTTATTAGCATATTTCCTATTCAGTATTATTTATGCTAAATATTTATATATTTATTTTAATAAGCTTAATGTGTAATGCTTCAATAAATACAGTGTTTAAAAATTAATCCCTCGAAGGGTTATCGAATTTGCTTTTGGTATAATTATAAGGAATTATCGAAATTTTATACATGATCTTTTTTATTTTATGAAATATTTTTAGCAAAGAAAATATTTTTTGTGGAATAGCACAAATTATAATGAAATGTTATAAATATATAAAAACAAATCTTTTCTTTAATGAATCTTAAAAGCGAAAACGATGTTCATTTTTTGTTATTTTTGGAATTGGATAAATATTTTGATTTTCAAGCATATAGAAAAAAACTGCTTCGCGAGAAATATAATTTATTTGTCAGATTATTCTAATCATATTACGGTTGATGTGAAAAATATAATTTTCCTCTTTCATCAATATTATGAAAGAAAGATTTCGATAAATATATATGTAATGACAATATATAATAGCGCAAAAAACATTTAAAAACTATTTCATTTTTGGAGTTTATTTTCTTTATAAATGAAATATCTTCTGTTTTTTCAATGAAACTTTAAAAGTTCACCTTTTTTAGTTTTAAAGTTTTTGAAAAAAAAATTAATTTTTTTCAAACTAGAATATTATTTTATTGATATATCCATATTCACACACACAGATAGCACAAAACAATACTATTCTTAAAAATTTATTTGGAATTTTATCTTTTTAGAATTAACTGTGAACAAAGAATCAGCTAGAAATGCCATATTATCAAGATACCTTATTTTAATAATAGACGCATTATTATCACATTGTTTTTCTAAATGATTTCTTTTCTACTATTAGACAATTTTGTTTATTATATTTTTAATTTTAGAATGTTTTCTGTAAGTAATACTAAAGTTTTTCATTGGTAAGAATGTGTTTGAAAGGGATAATTGATAATTGATTCAAAATTCCAGACTAATTTTTTCGAGAATCTGTTTGATTGAAATGTCTGATTCTGACATTTAAAGAATCTGAAAGTAACAATTTATATCTTGAGAGATAAAACTGATGTATGGTAGTATTTTAAGCTGTTTGGAAAAAGGCAATTAGGGTTTTAAATAAAAAAAATTAAAATTTTTGCTTCAAATATTTACGTTCAGATAATATAGCTTTAAATATTGATTATCGAGTATTTATTTATTGTAAAAATCTTATACATTATATAAAAAATTCTATTGTTAAATACATATTCAAAATTATATACAGTTTGCTTTTTAGCTTTCTTTTCGACATCTTTGTTAAAAGTTCTCCAAATTAATTTAATTGTTTTCCGCAGTTTAACCAATATCACCTCTTACGCCATTAAACCCTACACTCTCCCTCATTCAAACTATCTTAAGGATTATAAAATATTTAATATCAGAAGAATTAATAATTAAAAATTTTTTCACAGAACAATCCTTTTTTCAAACATAATATCACCAAATTTGGAGTAAACCTTTACCTTATTTTGAATAAACTAATGTATATATATATTAAAAATGTTTCATAATTTTCTGTATATACATGTATAAAGTTTAATTGACCATAGTTGTAGCAAGTTGTAGCAATAGAAAATATTTTTTGCAGTATGAGATGTACATCATAAGGATGTCACTTACGTACGCGAGTTTTGGCCAATTTCAACGAATCTTTGCCCCGAAAATGTTTAGATGATAGAATGGTATCAAATATATCTTTTTATTAACACATCATGTTTTTTCTTCCTCTAGATTAAACAGCTTCAAATAAATTTAAGACCTTTAGGGAGGAATTACTACGAAAATACAATTAAAACTAATATTAGAGCAACTCTGTTCAATTTGTTTTTTAAATAAAAGAGAGTTACCAAAATTCAAAAATAAAATTTGGGTACCAAACATGAAACAAAAAAGAGAAACATGAAACATAAATTGCAAAATGAAAAAGCGTTAAGTATCTTTTAAGTGCAAAATATATACATATATATACACCATTTTGATATTTTGGGCTGGTTAAAAATTACTAAAACTTTCTTTCGTAAGTCATTTTTTTAAAAGAAATTATAAATTAAATATCGAAAAAATGCTTTTAGGCTCACAAAAATGGAGGTGAGAGAAAGGAAATGCGATGAAAACTGTAGGAAATATCTTCAGTTTATGAACAAATATAACTATTTAAGTAAATACTGAACATATTTTTTTTTCAGGAAACATCGTAAATCTGGCATAAAATTACAGATACCTGAATTTTTTTAATGATAATTAATTATTATTATTAAAGATTTGAGAAAAAAACATTTTTTCTATTGAAAGTAAAATAATTGTTAAGAATAACAACAGATTAGCATGTTTTTTTAAAGTGAAGACGATTGATTTTCTTACACACAATTAATCCGTTAATGTGGTATGGAAGTTAAGAGACGGGTTGCCAGCTCAGGTGTCTTGCTCGTCACTTGACCGTGGTTCAAAATTACGAGGTCCGTCACCAATAACGCTTATGCAGCTTTACAGTGCGAAGTAAATATAACTTCTACACGCAGTTAACTAACAAATGCAAACGATTTCATATCTTGAATTTTAATAACCATTTTGTGATTTTTTGCTTTTAATATTACAGGAATATAAACAACTATTTGTAAGTGAATATTTTTTTACTTCTTGTTTTATTTTTAATGCATCCTTGCTTAATTATTAAAGTTTTCAAGAATTTTGGAAAAGAATTAAATGAATATGAAAAATGATACTTTCAAATGAATGTTTACAATAACTTCAGAATATATGCATTTTTAAGAATAAGTATTATAACTTTGCGATTAAGTATTAATTCCTTATTTATTTAAATTTTTTATCATTTTTAAGTGAAAAATCCAACTGAATATTTTAAAAAATTAAAACGAGGAATAACTTAAGATTAACACTATTGTAAATTCACTATTCCTTACCAACCTTTTCAATTGAGTGGAGAATTTATATTATTACAATGAAAAGTACTTAATTTAGTCAGTCGAAATAGTTGTAAAACTGGGAAAACTAAGTCATATGACTTTAGACAGTGGCTGAAAATTGGATTAATTAAATTACTAATTAACACATCAGGATCAATATATTAAATAAACTAGCCTATATTGTGTTATCTGTGTTTCTCTCTCTCTCTCTCTCGTATTAGTTTGAAAGTATATACAGTCGACTCTCGATAATTCAAACCTTCGATAATACGAACCTCTCGCTAATTCGAAGTATATGCTCAGTCCCTAGAAAAACTCTTGACAATTTCGAACAAAAACAATACGTTTTTGTACACTCAGTATTTCGAAGTAAAATCTGCCGCTGGCTAGACTACAACACGCGATAATTCGAAGTTATCTTATAAAACTCAACAATTCGAACACTCACTATCATGTAGAGTCCTGTAGCAAACTAGTTGGAGCTTATATATTTTGCGTTGTATTGTCTCTGCTTGTAACGTGGCCCCTTCAATGACCATCGGAATTGACTCCAATAACAATGACAGAAGCTAAAGTGTCATGAAACAAACTTCGCAACTTTTCTCTTCAAAATCATGTTGATGTGCACGTTTTTAAAGCTTCATTTATTCTAGAAAAATCTATTAACAGAGTTAGATTGTATGAAGGCCATAAAAAAAAACAAAAAATAAAAAGATAACAGTAATTTTTGCCAAAAAAAATAATTATGTACAGCATATATTGTTTTAATAGTTGTTTTTAATACATAAATGTATTTTTAATACATGACTTTTAACTTCCCTGTGTCTAATATTTATACTGTACTTTTATATGTACTTTTTAAAAGACTTTTAAAATAATTTTTATGTACACAATTGTTGTTTTATTACACAGTTTCAAATTTAAATGTGTTAGAAAAGATTTATCTTCGTGTATTTTGGGAGTTCTTTCCTACCCTCTTGATAATTCAAACTCTTGATAATTCAAAGTTTTTCATTGGTCTCTTCAACTTCGAATTATCGAGAGTCGACTGTATGTATATTTTAGGGTGATTGAATGATTGAAAATTAACACTAGAACATCCGGGATTTCGATTAACCTTAAACGTCCAACGGTGTCATTTTGACACCACGATATAAAATATATAAAATAATTGTTTTAAATTGTTAAATAAATGCAGCCTACTGTTCACTAGAGTTTAGTTTTAAGTTTTTTTTAGTTTTATTTCATATAATTATCATATATTATGATCCTTTATATCATAAGAAACCGACGTTGACATTATGTTTCGCGAAGTGCATTGGACCACTGCTTTGTCGCTAGACATTTCGAGTCACAAATCTACCAGGAACATAACTATTATGCAGGTATACAATTTATGCCATCCCTAATGACATATATATCAGGATTTACTGGAATATTATCAATTTCATCTGCAATTTAATGAGGTTCTACGCAGTTACTTTCACTCAATATTGCGTCTTCATCGAAATCTAAATAAGCGCAAGACAATTAACCAACATACGACTCATTCTCGAAAAGCTATCGCAACAAATTCGCAATTTCATCAGGGATGGTTCTTCTAAGAGCCATCGTTTCAGGGTGTCTGCTTTGCATTAAGTTCGAAAATCGAACGAAATTTTTTTTATGAACTGATAAGCAAATATTATGTAACGGAACGCTTAGACACAGCTATTTTAGTATAATTGATTAATTTCTATTGTGAGCCCATTGTGCATTCCAAATAAATTTGCGATAGGACTTAGGAAAGTTTGTTTTACTAATAATATCTACTCTTGGTGAACTATATTTTGCTGAATTATTTGTTATGATAAATTGCCCTGGTGTCGGAATCACACCAGTGGACATTCTAGGAATGATTTAGTTGTAAAATTAAGACTATTTAACTAGAACCACAAAACTTTTTTTTATGTAATTTCCAGGGAAAATGATTAAAAGTTATACGAAAATCTTTCAAATTCCCTGCAAAAGTGCTTAAAGGAGAACAAAGTAAGCAGGCCCCGGTGTCCATTTGACACCAATGGACGTTCTAGTCTTAAATGTTAAATAAAAATTTTTAAAAAAGAAAAAAAAATCCAAGAGAAATTTTAATTTGTAGATTTAACTGGAAGTGATTGCACTATTGTTCGGGAAATACTAAATTACGTAATTAAGTATATTTTATTGAGAATGAATATAATGGGTTCAATTCATGACGGTTCCAAAATAAATGTAATTACGTTATCTCCGTTGAATTCAAGACTAGTACTTGTTATTCTGCTTGCAAAATTTGGATAAAATTTCACATTTGATAATTGCGTACAGATGTCGAAGTACTAAGATTCATAAACCAGTTTTTGAAAATTAAAAAAAAAAATCTTTTATTATACAGGCACTTATAGTTTTAAAATAATAGCATTTTCTTTATGCACGTGCGTTATTATTTGGACAAATATGTACTTTTTAAACGAAAGTTCCTTCAAAAGTAAAATTTGGCAACAGAGAAGTAAGCACATGAACTGATTGGCTGGAAACACGGAATTGCATTTATCACGTGACTATGACGTCACTTGAATTTAGTTCATTGCATATCATTTGTAGTTTTTCCAATAAAAATTTCATTCACTGTCGTAAAAATGGATAGCAAAGCTGTGGGGGTGGGGGTCTACTCGACACCCCTCTCTCTCCGTCCGCGCGGCTCTAGGTGTGGGAGGAAACAAAGCATCACCAACAAACTCCATAATAACAATTAGATTTATTTAGTCTTTGGACACACACTTAAACAATCACAAGTGAAACTATAAGAAGAAACCTAGGAGTGATATCTAAAGCGTTGTGTATTCCTAATAACCAACTCTAAGTGAACCCGACTACGTGAAATAGATAAGGAGAACAAGCACTAATGACCCGATAGCTAATTTCTATATCTACTATTCTAAATCTTCAATCTAATAATTTAATCTCAGCGATTACTTTCTTAACGCGCGCTAGGTTTGTGAATGAAATACTTCGATATGCACACTTACTTAACAGCTTCCCGGCTCCTTCTATCTTACATCTACAAAACCTAGACTTTATACAGTCAAACTAATTTACATGTATCACGTGTTCTTTTTGAAAGGCTGTGAATTAATGTGAATGCTAGCCCCAAAGTTTCCCAAGAGGATTAATAAGAAATATCTCCCGAATAGAACCGTCACAAAGCCTGCAGAAAATAAGCTATATTATGTAATAAAAACAACCAAAATCCAATTTTTTTGCTGTAACCTTCGACTCTGAATGAAATACATAAAGTTAAATGTTGCTGTATGTATCGGGAAGGCATATTAACTTATATTATCTATTGTGGTGAACGATTATTACCTATATTTCAAACAGCAAGATATTCTTCCAAGATTGTGAATGTATAGAATCTTCACAATCTCTTATTCTTGGGTAATGGTTGAAAACGTTTGTTTGAGTTATTGGGTCGCTTAGCAATCAACTAAACGTCTTGCGAACGGTCCATCGCACAGTGGTTCATTCAGATAGTGGAATGCTAGGAAACGAAATTTATTCTCTTTAAAAATATCTCGAAACGAATGAACAGATTGTCGCAAAGAAGCATCTCCATTGTTTAGAACTCGCATTTCAGTTTTAATGTTTGAATCCCCAACAACCCTTTCTCGTCCCGGTGCATTTAATGAGAGCATATACCATTTGTCACGACCTACAAGAGGAGGGATGGCGTTGCATTTTTATTGCTACACCCCCTTCGCCTCTTCTGTCTTTTCATACGAATAGTTGGAAGTTTAAGTGAGTTAAATGACACGACACTGTTGGATCGTAAAGTTTAGTTAAATTACCATCTGGGATGGGGGGAAGGGGTCGAAGAAATATCCCCGCTCGCCATCACCACCTCCTTTTTCAAATTACCTGCAATGCTCCTTCGAACAAGAGAAAAATATCAGGCGCGTAAAAGTTTTCTTGTTCTGCGCGGCAAGATCATCAAAAGCAATGCTTTTCTTCAGGCTTTTTCCGGGTCTACTGTCTTGGAAGAAGGACTCTCCATTTCACAATGAAGGGTTCCCCATTCTTTCTTCAAAAAGAAATGAATGAGGAGTTGGAAAGTCAAAGTTTTCAAAAAAGAAAAGAGGGACCAGAAGAAGAAGAACAGATAGATAGAGAGTGAGAGTGTGGTGAGCATAAAAAAAAAGATGGCGAGTTTTCATGGTTGTGGGCTTTCAGCATATTTAAGGTCCCGATGGCTTCTCTCCTTTGTTTATATTCAGGGGAGTGTTGCGGCAACATTTAATTACCGGGCTAAGCGGGCATCTTTATTCATAAAAGGGGAGTAGCATGGAAAAGCAGTCAGCCGGAATGATTGAAAATTCTCAGGCTACTTGCCACTCCGCTTTGCCCGGATTGTTATATTAAACGGAGGGATTAATTAACGCCCTGTTTTACAAGAAAATGTTTCCAACTCAGAATTCTTTTCTTTGTCTGTGCGCGCCCTTTTCATAACTCGTCTGGTTTTTTCCCCCTTTTAGCCTCCCCCTTCTCCATTCCGCTGCCCCTTCCTTCTTTTTTTTTAATGTTTTCTTGTTTTTGTTAATCCTTTTCCTGAAACCATGCTCCTTGGCTTCCTTTAAATTACTCTGCGAAAGGTTTTGTCCTCATTTTTGTACTCCCCCTAGCGGGGTAAAAAGAAAGCCCTTTTCTCGTCTTAAATTAATTTGGGAAAATGAGCTGCTGAAGCGGTAAAAGTGAGCCCGGCACCATTATTGTTATTATCATTCGCGCCCGATTGCTGCTCCACCCCCACCCCCGCTTTACCGCACCCTCCGGCCAGAACCGCTAAATACTCAAGAATGTGGCGATAACAAAAGCGCAGACGATTTTCGTTGGGACGAAGAAGAAGAGGAACACCAGCAGAAGTATCCTGCGCCGCCGAGCGAGCAAAAGCGGTACTAATTCTTGTAAAAGGTGTTCGAGAATTGTTCTCCCTTCCCCCTTCTGGCAATAAAGAACAGGATCAGCGCGCGCGCGAAAGAGAGCCCTGTTCTGTTTTTCTTTTTTTCCGAAAACCCAGGATTCATCACGGCTTTATGGCGCGCTAATTCGCATTAAATCGCGGACTCCGGCCGACAAATTCCCCTCATCAAACGGCGCTTAAATCGCAAAGAAGTGCTCGGAATTTTGTCGTTTGCAGCGAACGCCCGTCGTTTTACTAGCGGCCCTTCATAAAACAACTGTGGCGCGAAAAATCTCCGATAATCGTTTGGAGGTAGAGAGAGAGCGGGAGGAAAGAGTTCGGGCTAAGAGAAGAAACTTTTTGATTGGTTTGGAATGTGTCTCGCTCTTTCGCAACTTCACGGTGTGCGCCGTGAGGGTTGTTCTAGCTTCCCTCCTCCACTCACGTTTGGCATTTATTCTGATGGTCTGTCAACTGGAAAATCCCAATTAAGACGCGAGATTTCATTCAAAAGGAAGATCAGGGCGTTTAGTTGCCAAGAAAGGGGATCACCATCTCTTTCGCCTCATGAAGTTTTTCCTGAAAGCCAAAGTAACCGTAGGAATTCATGTCGGTAGCTGTTTTCCATAAAACAGAACATTCCTCAAAAATTTGTTTTAAAAGGATATTACGAAAAATTCTAAATGATACTCAGTATAGAGTGTCTCAGTTTAGTTAATTAAGGGACATTTTTAACCGGTGGTGTGTAGTTTTAAGTCTTAATTATACAATTTCTACATTTGACAACAGCTTAAAATCCGTTAAATATGTAGAGAAGAATTTCTCTTTGCTCGTACATGAAATAACGGAAATGTTATTAAGCAATTAAATACTAAAACTATAAACGAAAATAGTAAAATTTCGAAAGATATCGCATTTTCGTCATTTAATAAGTTTTTTTTAAGGTATCCAACTGGTTGCGACAACTTTTTTTTTAATAAAAGGAGATATGGGGACTTTTTTGTTATTTTTAGATTTGTTAGTGCATTTTAAGAAAAATGTGCTAAAATTAAGAAGAGAAAAATAAATTAATATTACTAAAATGGGAAAAAATAGTTAAAAATTGACAAAAAACAGCATAAACGCGGTCTATTCTGTACCAAAGGTTTATGAACAAATTCTCAATTTTTTCAATCTAATGTGTTGCTATATTATTCAGGATAAGATGTATTTTATTTTTTACAAAACTAGAGCATTTTATTTCAGTTATTATATGAAATTGCTTAAAAAAACAGTGATTATATTCACATAAGGGTCTGTAAATTTTGTAATAAAGCAGTGATTGATCAATCTGAAGGTTAAAGCAATTCTACTACTATACAGAACTTACAGAAAAAATTTAAAGTTAATTATGTTCAAAACTTTTTTAGTAATCGCTGAGCCCGTTTAATTATTATCAAAAAATCACATTTCGAGTAAAACGTGTTTTAAAGTAGGACATCTTGCTTAAATTAATGGGGAATCTGCTTTTACTAAAACACTTATAGTTTTTGTTCTAGTGAACGGAGAATGATAAACTTGGTATTTTTATAAAGCTAATAAAATGGCCCATAAAATAAAATCATAAAAAATTGTCAATTTTTGGCGAAATTCACAATTTTATGGTAGTCGGATACCTTAATTGTAAAAATAAAAAAAAAAGTAAAAAAGTATGTGGCCTCAAAATAGTTGTAGTTGCAAAATGCTAGCAGAGTTTCATTTCTATGTTGATACGAAAACGATTGTATGGTTATATAAATAATCTGCTACACGTAACTTGACTGGAATACTAAATAAATGCATTATGAACTAATTAGCCAATTAGTTCAAAACTGTTGGGCACGTCCCATAGAGGGGCGGGATAACTCTACGGGGGGGGGCGAAAATATTGAAAAGTCAAAAGATTATTTAAAGAAATTATTAATTTACTGAAAGTAAACAATCAAAATACATTCTGCATGATAAAAAATAGAATACACACATTTACACTGATATAATACACTTATAAATACATGAGTACTGTACAATGTATTTTATAACTAATTTAACAATACTAAGAACAAGTTTGAAAATTAGCATTGACCCCATGGGCTTGTATTAACACTTATCTTGATAATTTATATGTTTTATAGTTGATCCATATATTGCCGATTAAAAGTTATACGATTCGTTTCCCAATGCCATTGCTTTCCATGTACATGCGCGTATGGGTGTTTTTTGGGGGGGGGGGGAGGAAGGGGAATAAAAGGAATAAAAATAAGCAAATCCTCTGAAATAAATAAATCCTTCACAAACACTGTCAAGGTCCTTTTATTGCATTCCGAAGCTATTTGAATAATTCTATGGATAGCAATGCACAGAAAAGATCGTATTTTTGAAAGACGTATATATACATCCAGAAAATTAATGTTTTGGCTGAGCAAGACGTGTATATACGCCAGTAGCACTTAAGAGGTTGAAGACGTATTGTAGCTTTAGTGCGTCAAAGTATAGTATTATTGAATTCAATACATTGTTATTGTATTGAAGGGGGCGCGATGAAAATTATAATTAAATATTGGGTCGCAAACATTGAAAGTTTGAGAAGCACTGAGTTAATGTGCTCCACTGTTGCGCTTTCCCCGATAATTTTTCCTTTAAAAAGCATATATTTGTCAACATAATTAAGTCACATAATGTAATAATACAGAAGGTCGTTTCCACTTTATGGAAACGATTTTGTAATACATTTTTTCTCTTACATTTTGAGATACAGCTTTGGCAACTTTAGAATACTTGTGTGCTAATGTTTTCTTTTGAATGGAGTGGGGAAAAAATATTTATCTTGAAAATGGCTCCTGAAATTGATGGATAGATTGAAAGTTACGTAAATGAGCTTTCCGAGGAGAAATACTAAAATCAGCAAATTATTAAGCGGTGTAAAAATACCAATTAATAACACGGCATTTCTCGCGCAGGGTGGGTCATACCCACCGTCTAACTATTTTCAACGCTCCTTCTAAACCTTTTTTGGAAAATGGATAGTTTCTCGTGTAACTGACTTTAAGATCATATCCTTTGAGGGGTCTTAGCTTGTCGGTGAACTCTAAATATATATTTTTGGGTATCGCCTCTTCAAGTATGTCATACCCTGCGCGTGAATTGCCGTTTCAGTTCTGAATACATGAGCACGTTTTAAATCTTACTTATGCTATAGCGTGTTATTATATTTATGATGAATAAATGTGATATTTCCGTAATTAAATAGATACAGTATTTAATAGATACAGTACAACAGTATTTTCGGATGAAGAAGTTCTCTTCACGGTTATGATGAGGAAAAATCAAATGATGAAGAGTATAACAGCAAGTATGATTCCTCCACTGAAATTGATCCAGATTTAGGAAAGGGAGATACTGTTGAAAATAAATGTTTTATATGTAGAGATACAAAAACATTTGGGAAGAACGTAATTTTAAAGGAGACAACTGGTACACATCTTGAAAAAAAAACATTGCTGGAACAATAAGAGAAAATGAAAAGGAAATTCCAAAATTTTTAAATTTAAAGAACAGAAAAGTTTACTCTTATATGTTTAATTTGAAAAAGATAAAGATTAAAAAAAAATTAAGGTCCAGTGAAAACATCGCAATCACTCAAGACGAGATTAAAGAAGTGTAAAAACAATGCACTGAATGCCCTTATAAAAAGAACATAAAAACTAAATTTACGTGTGAAAATGTAATAAACATGCTGTATTTTTTACCTTTATTCCTTTTAAACCTTTGTATACAAATATTACTGTAAAAGCACAATGTAAACACTCTTGGGTATGACACACCCTGCGCGAGACTTTAGGTCGTTTTTTTTCACGTGAGTGATGTCGTGTTAAATCTCAATCAAAGGTATTTATCTTATATATATATATAAATGGATGTTTATGTATATATGAAATCGCTTCACTCGAACACCGTTCGACAGATCACTTTGAAAAATGCTTCTCTTTATCTTCTAACATGTACATACTTTCTAACGCTTTTTTTCTTGCTCTTTAAGGTTTTAGTTCTAGAAGTCTTCAGCCTGGTATAGAATTAGAATAAAGGACTTCAAAAGATAAGAGCACTGTAACGGATTCAATAACATCCCACAGAGGACTCAGAGATAGACTCCCAGTCTAATCCTAATCTTAGGGATACCTGCAGCTAGGCTGTTTGTAATAGCCATGTAACACGATACCCATTCTTTTTTCGTATATTTCCTGCGCTGTAAAGTCTGTGAATAAATACGAGGGGTGATCGATAAGTAAGGTCTCTAATAGTATAAAATAAGTTTCCGACTGGGTAAAATAATAACAGAGGTATCAGAATGAAAGAAATTTATTACTCTTATATATTGTAAACTCATTTCTCAACATAGTCACCACTTGCAGATATACATTTGTTCAATTGTTCTATCCATTTCTTCATTTCGTTCATGAAGACAGATTCTGTATGGCTTTGTACTCATTTGCGCATGGCTGACCTTTGACACCCTGAATTCATCATGATGACCCAGGTAACACGGAATATCGTCATCCTGGTTCTGCAAGTGTCAAGAAATTCAAAATTCTAATGTCAGGAACAAAAATCATGCTCACCATCTTTTGGGATGCAAGTGATGTGCTCTACACGGAATTTCTGACTACAGGATTGACGGTGAATTCCTACAGGTACCGTGCAACATTTCGATCTCTCAAGCAACACAACCGCAGAATCAGAACGGAAAGAAACGTCGTTCTTTTGCATCCCCACAATGCAAGACCGCATTGCAGTACACAAACGCTAGACGTAATGGGAAAACTGAAATTCACAGGAGTCCCACAACCTCATTTCAGCCCAGATTTGGCACCGTCGGACTTTTGGTTTTCCCCAAAATTGAAGGAGATGTTGAAAGATCAACGCTTTTCAACGAATGCCAAAGTCAGGCAGCCTGGAGCAAATGGATACGTAGCCAACCAGAATCTTTCTACATGGACGGGATGAAGAAATGAATAGAACGATTAAACAAATGTTATAGTTAGTGGTGACTATGTTGAGAAAAGAGCTTACTATTTGTAAGAGTAATACATTTCGCGTTTAGTCTGATATCTCTGTTATTATTTTACCTTGTTGGAAACTTTTTTTATACAATTGGAGACCTTAATTATCAATCACCCCTCGTATAAATATATACTATCTATCCGTGTCATCACTGTTACAAAGAAATTTGCCCAACGTGAGGCAACACATTTCTCTGTAACAGTGATGACACGGCTAACTAGTATTCATTAGGTTTTATTTGCACTACTGTCCATGAACATTTAAGATTTTTTCTTAAAAAAAGAGTACTCGTTGTACGGCGAATATACCTACAAATTAAAAAATGCAGTGTGAAAGTATTATCATCGAATTATTATCGTTATTCATCGAAATACACGGTAATTAAAGTTTTTTGTTAGGATCTGAGCGTATTCCCAAATCGAATCCCCTCGAGCCTTTATTTAAGCTGGTCTTTAAAGTTTAATGTGGCGTTGTGTTTTTTCTCTCTTTATGATAAAGTGTCAAAGAATAGTGCGTACAATGAAATGAATCATTACATAACTATAGTCATCACTTGCATTTGCTTTTATCCAAACAAAACCCTTTGGGATAACATCCATGGAACACAACATTTTCTCTGGTAACCAGAAGACATTTTTCGATTCTCAGCTAGCCCTACTCCTCCATCTATCTCTCACAATGCCCATTCGTTAATAACCCTTTCCGTCCCACTTCCCATAACGATTCCATTATGCAATACTTCATACTTCATTGATCCCCTATCTTCCCCTATTTCTTTCTGTGCAATCAGGCGACGGTCACAACAGCAACTCATCCGTCCCACCCCGCGCAGGAAGAGAAGTTATAGCAATTTTTTAGCTATTCACTAATTAGTGAGGAACTCTCCCCTGGGTGCTCCAATGAGACCGGCAGTCTCGATAAAATATGCAACTCTATTAATAACGATCCGTTCGGTGGAAAGGATAGTGACAGTGACAAATGCTCTGTCCCAGTCCCACTGGAGGAAAGGGGGGGGGATGGGAAAGAGGTAATCTCTTTAATTTCCAAAACTCAAACCCACATGCAAATCCGATTGTATAGTGAATTGTCAAGTTTCCTTCTCGGTGGAGCTTCTCTTCTGGGGGGAGGAAGGAAAGTTTTCAGCGTATGAATGATAGGGGTAAATGAAGGGTGGGGAGGGGTGAGGGTGGAAGCAAACGATTCTCTTCTTGGGATCTTCTGAAGAAGTGCCACGATTGCTTTCGAAGATCAGGTGAATGATCAGGCTTGGGTTTATGCACGTAGGAAGTTGGTAGAAGATTTGTATTCGGAATGAATTATTTAAGTGAGAATGTCTTTGAAGGTATAGATCTATGTTTTGGGAAAAGACGATAGGATGAGATGTTAGAGATACGGGTATCACAGTCACAGTTTGATTAATGAACAGATATTTAATTAAAACTTTTATATATGAAGTCGTAGACTAATGCAGAGTTATTCGTAATTCCCTACCGAGTTTCGAAGCACTATAGTAAAACTGTGACGGATCTATACGCGTCCTTCCATTAACCCTCTTGGGAAATCTTTGCGCTATGAATATCAACAACCCTTTTTGAAGAAGAAACCGTGATATGCAGATTAGGACTATTATATATAGTATAGGTTTGCTTGCTAGAAATAGAGAGATAGATAGATAGAGGAGAATTGATATTTAATGGAAGCTGCCAGAAGATTGAAATATTAAAAAGTAGGAGATAGGAAGAATATCTACAGATCAGGTGTTAGTCATATTGATAGCGCGTTTTGGGCCTTAAATTGTTAAAGAGGGTTAAGTCACAATTAGTCACATAGCTACAATGTAAATCATTTAATAAAGTAGAAGATTGATTCCTAAAAGGTGAATCAATTGATTTGAAGTATTCTCCGAACTCACGACTCTCGTAACGAAACCCCTGTTCTTTTCTGGGAAACATCTCAACCTATTTGGTTAATCGAATTTTGTCTGTGATAATCAGTGTTCTGAATAAATAATTAAAAAGTATCATGTCGAGTCGTCCTTCACTTCCTCCCGCACCTTTAGCCGGGTCCGAGAGTAGACAGAGGGTATTACAAAACACTAAGACGGATACAGTGAAAAAGAACATTTGAAAGCATGTGAAAGCTATTCAAGTTTTATTGATGCACTTTACAGGTGTTCTATGCTTGAAACCTTGGTTAAAAGGCTTACATCCAATGCGATAGTCCAGATCCTTCACACTCTACTGAACATGATACTCTCAACGTTATTGACCATAGGTATACTTTTCCTGTTATATGAAAACTTGGTCTCTTACATAAGATCAAGTTTTTGTACCCCCTTTACAGCGTAATGTAGAACAATTGCATGAAAGGATAGCACGTGCTGTCAATAACATTGGTAGTACCATGCTGAGAAGAGTGTGACAGGGTCTGGACTATCACATTCATATACGCCGCACACAGAACACCCGTAAAGTATATAAATAAAGCTTGGATTGTTTCAGTATGCTTTCAAATGTTCATTTGGGCCGTATTTATTTTACTATAGAGCAGTGATTTCCAAAGTGGTCTATATAACCCCCTAGGGGTCTATGAAGACCTGCAAGTGGTCCACAACAGTAAAAAAAATAATTGGGGGGGGGGAGGGTCCATGAGGTGTAAATGGAGGTCTACGACAGTTGTTCTTATTAAACCAGAACGTGATTTTCGTTTTAAAAGAAAATTTAATCAAATGGAAACCAGATTTTATCTATTTAACAGAATTATATATAAAATTTAATGAGGCTAATTTGCATTTATGGGACAGCATAAATGTTATTAGAACAAGGACCATCATTTCAGCATTTCTTGCCAGAATTAAGCTAAAGGAGTATAGTATTGGACGTAAAGAATTTTCCTAGTTTCTCAATTGGTCACAGTTAATCTGCCAAGAAAATGACGTTTTAACATACATTCAACATTTAAATTCCATTTTTACAGATTTTGAAACTATGCTTGAGAATGCATTTACTTGATAATTACCACAGATGGCAATGAATTTCTATGATCACATTGAAAAAAAAAAGCCATATTGGAAAAGGAACTAATCAGAATAGAAAGTAACGGAGATCTTAAAGTAAAGTTTAGAAACGGATGTCATCAATTTTGGCTTTAAAGAGACCTACCTGTTATTTATCTCGAACTATGGAGTATTGGAGAAAGTTTTTAATTGCTTTTCCTAGTGAGGAGTTTAGCGTGGTTGTCGGCTGGATACTGCTAACCGTGGAAATTTAGGGTTAAACCTGACAAGATTGATGACAAATGAAGAAAATTAGTTATTGAAGCACCAGATTCATCCCTATCATTATAAACACTTGTTTTTTAATCAGTTATTTTATGTATCTTAAATTTTAAATTAATCAATGTGTTTCTCAAGTTTTAAACTCCATACTTCACTACAGTTAGAAATTTAAATCTTAGAAATTAAATCAGCTCTGTATCAGAGCTGTCATAAACTTATTTAAGTTAATAAATTTGCAAAAAATTCAATATTACGTAAGCAAGGGTCTACTTCAAACCGAAGAACATGGCAAGGGGTCTATGAGACAAAAAGGTCTGGGAACCTCTGCTATAGAGCATCGAAATCCTGGAGGGAATAATAAATAACCCTGTATTTTTGTAGCTTTGATTCGAAACGTGATCATGGTAGCCTAATGGTTATGTTCACGAGTTCGTACCTAGCGTGTCGTGAGTTCAATCCCTAGTGCCACCAAAGACTCGCCGTGTAGAGGGGATTCTGTACATTAAATCTGTCGTAGATAGAAGTACTCCCATTGGTATGGTGTGGTAGTTTGGAGAGAGGGGTGCCTGTGTTCAGGTGTCGTTGACCATGTCACTTGACCATGGTTCAAAATTACAAGGACCGTCACCAATAATCCTCGTGTTGCTTTATATTGTAAAGTTAATGAATACCTACTCTCTCATTTGATTTGAAACGCTAATAATTTTATATTTCTACTGTTGAAAAATAGAGACATGTTTCTTCCACAAAGAGAAAAAAGTTAAAAAAAATTTCAACCATATAAAGAATTTGGCGGAAATAATCTTGACTGCAATAATCGAGACCTCATTTTTGAGTTTCAGACATAATAAAGCAGTTTAGCTAATGAAATGTATTACATGCAATTCACAACATTCATTTTTGAAATTTGATTTTGGTCTTTAACCCCCCCCCCCAGCTCTTTTCAATAAATATATCATGAATCAATTTCCAGATTCTGAGTTGCAATATAAAACATCGCATTCGTTCCAGAATCTTTGGTCAAAAGTGGTTTTAAATTAAAGGACAGACATCTCTACGGGATGATAACTTAATCAAGGTCATCTTTGTTTGATACCTCCTGTTATAGAGTTTAACTGATAACTAAAAATTGCTTCAAATATCTTTTTTTCTTATTCAGTTTGAGGTATAAAAAGTCAAAGAAGAAAAGTGTAAAAATTGATGATTATTCTTCAAAAGAAATTGTCAGATTTTGCATCCTAAATGATTAAAAGGCAATACTATATAATCGGGGTGATAATATTACAATACGTATGTGTTCATATGCAATTTTCAAATAGAATTATATTAATATATATTTATAAATAGCGTTTTATCGACGATATAAGTTTACTTTAAATTATAATTAATAGTAACAGTGTTTTTGAATCAAAAGTTGAATCTTGGAATATTTGTTTTTGCTCGTTATATATTTTTGATAATTTCTCATGTAGCATGATAATAGTTCGAGTTTTATATAATACAATATATATATATATATATACGAACTATAACAGAATTACATAAATTACAACGTAGTTCATAATTTCAACATTGTTGAAAACAGGCATTTGAAAAAGCATCGGTACAATTTGTGCTTAGCTAAATGAGTGGGCGGCTGTACACGACCACACAAAAAAATCTGAAAACTATTTTAATTTTCATTAAAATAACGAATTAAATTGAAAGAGGAGAGCTTAAATATAATTAAAATTACGAAGGAATGTAATTATTTTCAATTTCTGCGTTTATTTAATAAATGATAAGAGTAACATCAAACTTTAAATAATCATATAAATAAGCTGAGATCTTCAGAAAAATTCTTGAAAATAGTTAATTCTTTTTAGTGAATAATTGTATTTCACATCTAATTTTTTCTTTTTTAGACACTCAGTAGATGCTGTTTTCTTCTTGCTGTATCATATATGTTTTTTTTACCCTTCATATTTTTACTTAAAAGATTTTTCAGTCATTAATATTATCTGAATAATATTAAACGCTTACATAAAATTAGATTTAAAAAGAAGTAAATAAAATTTTTCAATAAATTTTCGACAGGTATTTTCAACAAAAAGAACGGTTATATTATTTAAAATTTTAGAAATATATTAAAATAGTTTTCAGCACAACCCTCTGTACCAAATAAAGCAAACTAACATCAATATTTGGGAACCATTATATCAAATGAATTCATTTTCTCCCCACGGAATAATAAGGATTTGTATGAGTAACAAAAAACTATTTAAATCATTCATAAAAATTGTGGATAAGTTCTCTTTTCACTTATCTATCCCTCTCATAAACTGTCAAATATCGTAATATTTTTAACAAACTTTTAAAATAATAAAACATTAAAGGAATATTTCTCGTATCAGAAAGTAATATGTCATCTCTGCATCCTATGAGCGTCATATATCTGTGTATCATATGTGTATACTAATTAGCAAACAATTATATGAGTTATCTAATAAATACCGAATTTCCTCTTTAATTTTCAACAATAAATAACTTCAAATATATTTTATTTTAAACAATGGTTTGGATTTAGTTTCAGTATATTTTATATATTAAATAAAATAAAAAATATATTTTAGAGAAATTATTTGCAGAAGTAACTAACAGAGCTCTTTAATTTAAATACACATATACATATATGTATATAACTGATAATATTAAAATTTTTTAAGATTAAAATAAAGTAAATCTTGTAATTTTTCAAATGAAATAATAATTACTATGTCATTAAAAAGTTTGAAATAAACCTAAGCAAATTCAGTGTGAACTAAGATACAAATAAATATTACCATAATCTGCGAACTTAAAAACACTTCAATGGTTCCTTATTCTATCCCTCAAAACAGAACAGAGCTTCCTTAAAGCGCGAATAATCCCAAAACGAACACCTAATTTCCCTAGAACATAAATTTCATTAACTGCACCAACAAAATACGAATTTATTAACCTAGAAATTGCACAAAAATTATCGCGTTTGGGTAATTAATTGCCAAGCTGGCTGAATCCCACGCCAAACAAATCCTTCAGCCCTATCATAACCCAGCCAAAGGCCATCTCAGTTCGTTGATCATTGGAGTATTATAGGCTATTAGCCAAAGTTTAGAAATGGGCCTTCTCTTCCAAACTTCTGATAATGATTCAGCCTCTTTTAAAAGCCCCTTTTAAATGGAGGAATCGAACGGGGGGAGATTTTTCAACCCTAGAGCGCGAGAGGTCGCGTGTTGAACACCCTCGAGTAATGGTTTCGGCGGAAATCGTGGGAAGTCGTCATCTTTCGGTGGGAAGGAGTCTTCCTACATATTAATCGACTTAATTAAGCCCCCATCACAAGCGAATACTTTTCCAAATATCGGGAGTTCCCTCCTCCACCTTTTCGCTATTTGCATAGATGCTTTTCGGGATGGGGAAAAGTGGCGTGAGGGGAGTCTTGGAATAATTTTTGTGCGCTTCTCAGAGGATTTGTGTTTGCAAAAGCCGTATGTATTACTGGAAACATAACGTCTTTATGACGTAGTTTTTATAGCTTTGAATAATGAAAAGAGATCTGACTACTGTGTTCTGATACATTAAGTAATACTTAAAATAATACTGACGCATATATTTCTATTCATAAGAAATTTTACTAGTATTTTTTTCACTGAGATCAGGACTACTTATTAAGGCATCTGATTACGTTCGAGACCGTGATATTGCAGAATCATAAGAATGAATTATTTTTATTATTATTTGTTATTTAGTGTTATTTTAATTAGATTATACATATGAAAGTGCTTTAAGAATTTTTTTAACTAAGCAGTTTTTTTTGGAAAAAAAAATTTTAAAAAAAAATTATAGACTCTTAAAACATCGTCCTTTTATGGAAAATGCTTCTATAATAATGATATCTACCGATATATACTTTTCTTTTCTCTCTTTTCTCCCTCGTCTCTCTCCCTCTGTCTCTATATATAAACTTTTCTTTTCTCTCTCTCTCTATATATATATTCCCTCTTCTCTCTCTTTCTCTCTATATATATTCTCTCTTCTCTCTATCTCTCTCTATATATAATCTCTCTTTTCTCTCTATCTCTCCATGTATACTCTCTTCTCTTATTATTCTCTATCTTCTCTCTACCTCTCTATATATACTCTCTCTTTTCTCTCTATCTCTCCATATATACTCTCTTCTTTTTCTCTCTATATACTCTTTCTCTTTTCTCTCTCTTTCTCTCTCTATATATCTCTCTCTCTTTTTCTCTATCTTTTTCACTCTGTATATACTCTCTCTTTTTTCTCTCTCTTTCTCTCTATATAATCTCTCTTTCTTTCTCTTCTCTTTCTCTCTAAATATATATACTCTCTCTTTTCTCTCTCCTTCTCTCTCTATATATATACTCTCTCTTTTCACTCTCCTCTCTATATATATGCTCTCACTCTCTCTATATATACATATATATATACTCTCTCTCTATATATATACATATATATACTTTCTCTTTCTGTATACATACATATATATACTTTCTCTCTATATATAAATAGAGAGAAAGTATATATACTGCTCTCTCTTTTCTCTCTCCTTTCTCTATATATACTCTCATTTTTCTCTCTCGTCTTCCTCTGTATATGCTCTCTTTTTTCTCTCTCCTCCCTTTTTCTCTATATACCCCCTCTCTCTCTTTTCTTTATATGGGTTGAAATAGTATGAAAATGCAATTATTTTCAAGAAAAATACATAGGTAATGTCTTAAAGTTGTATTTTAAGTTTATTATAATTATAAACTTTGAAGTGGTTTTTCTCAGTTAGTGTTTTTTCGATACATTAGAGTGCATTCAAAATACTACTCCTTTCACAATTATTTACCAATCACTTCCATTTTTCCTGTGTGTTATACTTAAATAATCTAAAAAAGTTAGGGATCCATTTTGTTGCAAACTGAATACTTTTTTTAAAAAAAATATTAAAACATAAGAGATATAGGCTTTTTCATTGAAGCATGCAAATATCAACATTTTATTTTTTTCCTTCAAAACCAATCAAGCTATTGTAAAATTGATCCGTAAAGTTGTTTAAAACATCCTTAAAATAATACAAAGGAATTTTAGATAAAAAAATTAATAAATACAAAAGGAGTAAAGTTTTAAATTTTTCCAAATTTTCTTAAACCTTTAAATTTGTTAACACTTTGTGAATAATACGATGTACGCACAATTTTCATCTCGAATCATTACCTTGAATAGAAAAATTATCTGAAATGCTGAAGTATAATTTTTAAATACAAAAAAATAAAGAAAAATTGTTCAAAGGGTAACAAGTTCCCTTAAAATATAAGTAAGTTCACTTGAAAAATTCTATAGTTCTGGGTTTGTATAGAGAAGTCGTAGACATATTTATGCAAAGTAGCATTTTTTGACGTATTTTTTTAAGAGGAGAATATTTTGTAAATATGTCATTCTTTCTTAATTTTTGCCAAATAAAAAAAAAAAAACTGCTTTTAAATAAGTTTTTTTTGTATTAAAATTCATAAAATAATTTTTATGTATATTCTAATATCAATTATTAATTTATTCACTGTTTCAAAGTCACGGTTCCCGAACGTAATCAGATATCTTAATGGGAAATGAGAAAAAAAAGTCTTGAAACTTTTGCATTTTTGTTTATAACAAATATGTCAAATTTTTTAACTTCCTTTGGGCACGCATAAAAATTAGCAACTATACATTGATACTAACTGTAACTGATGAGAGGGATACACATATGTATAGCTAACATACAGTGAAAATCGGTTAACACGAAACTAGGAAAACTGAACTAATTTTCGTGTTAAAGGATATTAGAAAAAATCCATATATTCAAAAAAATTAAGTTTATTAGAGTACATTTTATTTTCATTGATATGTATATATGCATGCCTTTCATAAAAATCAATGAAACTAAAATATTCACTGGAAATTAATGAGATTTGATACAAAGTTTTTAAGTTTTTTGAAAAACGAAGCATTTATTGAGTTTTTGGAAAATAATATGATATTTTTCTTTGTTTTGTCTATTTTAGCATCAAATTGTCAGCAAATTGTTTGATGTCATCCATTTTGTCATTCATTTTACCATTGGAATGTTTGTCTAAATAACTGCGCGTGCTTTTCATGATGTTCCTGATTTCGGATGGTGAGGGAATAGGAGCTGCTTTATTAATTTCATTTTCGTTGTCGCAATCTGTATAAATGGTAGTTTTTTGAACTTTGAACAAAGTCAAAAAAGTCTTTACCTGTCATAATTGGGGCTGTCTACCGCAACGACTACTGCAACTAATTCTTCCGATGATACACTTTAGGAAACACACAGTCCAGTAATACAAAACTTTCTCAAACACCTCTCTTAAATCTCGTCTTCGTGGTTAGTGTTTTCGGTAATTTGTTCATTTCCAAAAAAACAAAAACAAAAAACATTTCGTGTTAAGCGATTATTAATTTGTATTAAGAGAAAAAATGCAAGGAAATACATAGTAGTTTGTTGGGACTATTGTATTATTTCTTGTTAATGGATATTTAGCCTAAAGCGTTTTCGCTTTAAACGTATTGTACTGTATATAAATATTTGAATTCTAGTTAACTTATCAATTTTTCATTACAAGACGACAGCAGGAATTTAGAGCAAGATGCATGCATTAATTTTGAAACACTAAGGCTTTGGTATTTAGTTTAATGAAAGTTTATTAAACTAAACTTTTGATCTACAGCTCTCAGTGAGTTCACAAAGTATGCGTCATGTTTCTGATTTTAATTTTACGCTAAATGCAAAGCTACTAAACAATTTTTACACTAATACACTTGAAAGAAACTTCTCACAAACTTCTTCTAAATTATGAGGACACAAATAAGACCTGACAAGTTCTATAGAGAGATTTTCAAGTTTTTCTTTAAGTTGAACGACAGATTGCAGTCTTTGCATTTTATTTGAAAATTAGACGAGTGTTTTTTGCTTAGCCAACGTATCTAAATGTACAAAATAGAGTACTTTTAAACATAGATTGTTTCTGTTTCATTTCCAATGAAAATAGTGTTATACTTTGAAATGTATTCATTAGTTGTTTCTTATCTTGAAGACGCAACTTTTTTTTCCAAATGGGGCTGCGGATTGGTATTTTACCATTGCAGTTGATATCACTTTTTAGTACAGCGTCATACAGGTGAATATCAATTATCGCAATATAATTTTGACGTCCAGTTTCCTACCCAGAGGGTGGAACCTGAGCTCGGATGAGGCAAAATAGTCCCAGGAATTTTATTTTACTGGAAGCACCCAAGCCAAACAGGCACTCTAGGGATCTTTAACATGCCGTATAATTATACGACATGGACGCTGTCTATTTCTGTAAAATGAAGTCCACCGACCTTGTGCTGGGGTAGAGCACACAACCTTGGGCGTACAAGGCCAGCCTCAGAACAACTAAGCCACCCAGCTAACTAAA
This sequence comes from Trichonephila clavata, assembly GCA_019973975.1. NCBI lineage: Eukaryota > Metazoa > Arthropoda > Arachnida > Araneae > Nephilidae > Trichonephila > Trichonephila clavata. The sequence goes on along the minus strand of BMAO01034265.1, from coordinate 167,148 downwards.
GTCGTAAATTTATCTCATTTAAAAGAGGTGTTAAAGCAAATGAAAAAGTCTAATCCAGGGATCTGCAACCTTTTAGCTCTGGCTGCCGATAAGATTCAGTGTGCCATACTGTAGGACATATTTGAAACATTTCGATTCCAACGATTATGGATGCAGAGTTAGAGAAAAGAAGTCAATAATGTAGATTTTTAGTTTTATTTTATATTGATTTTGCATCGTTTTAAGATATTGTTTAGTATAAAAATAAACAGCATAAAATATATTTATTTCTTCAATAAGAATAAAAAAATAATAAAATTGTACATATATTATGTACTTTTATAAACATACTTATTAAAATAAGAAATAGAAAACGTAAAATAGAAGAATTTCCCTATATTATGGTTACATAAAAAGATAAATAAAATTTTTAATGCGAACCTAATGCTTGCACCGCTCTATTTTCATATCACAAAATCAAGGGTATAATTTGCAACTGTCTATTATACACGATTCTGAGTATTTTCATTTATTAAACAATTTCTTTACGGACTCGAAATATTTTTCATTTGAGGAAAAATATATGTAGAACCAAAAGAGAAAAGCAGATACAAGCACACAATTTTCTCTCTTTAAACAATTAAATCTCACCAGAAATGAAATTTATAACTTACAAAATAGCTGTAAATTTATTTTTGGAGTTATTTTTCAGATTTTTTTTTTTTGTAATTCCGTAATTCTGAAGATGTTTGTCAATTATACGTAGAATGGATTACGGAGTATTTGTTTCTATGTGGAAACTTCACCACCTATCGTTGGGAATTCGAGTTTGGCCTTGCTTTAGCTTTACCTTAGCCCAATACTGCGTTAAAGTATTAAAAATTAAAAATTTAAATTAAAAATTCATGGTAATGCATTTAAGAATTAAAAAGTGCTTTGGATAAAATATAAAACCTGAGGGAAAATTAGGTGTTTTAAATATAAAAAGTTAATATTCAGGGGAGTTCGAAAAAGGAAACATAGCTGTGTCCAACACTGTGTGCTTCGCTTGTTTGTCAATTAAGGTCCATTACAAATTTAATAACTTCCATCCACTCAAAAACAGACAAATTTATCGAGGGTGCAGAGTGTCACTGAAAATTGTACCACGCCGCGCCACATGTAGCACGCGTGCCATAGGTTGCCGACCCTTGGTGAAATCTGTAAGCCGTTTTCATCGTAATATTCTGATATATATTTTGTTTCGATTGCATAAGATGCTGGATTTTATGCTTAAAGTCATGTATTCTTTTCAAAGCTTAACTTGCATTTCACCATTATATTTTTTTGAAAAGTAAATGACACCTATAAAATCAGCATCCACTTATGGAGTTCTTGGAATCGACATTGTGTGATTCCATGTTTCAGCTCCTAAGATATTTATAACATGATGACAAATAATTTTAAAATACTCTGCACCCTTCAAATAAAACACTCCATTTCCAACTCTGTGTTGAAGTTAAAATGAAAAGGAAACAAACACACATAAACAAATAAAAGAATTATTATTTTTCTTATGTTGGCTAATCAAAAAACTTTGTTTAAATCTTCAATCTTGGTTCCTAAGGCCAAGAGTTTGCTATTGTATTACTCTGGCTACTATTTCGTACTGTCTTGACTGGTTATACTTAGGTTCAAAACTATTTGTATATATTTATGGATTAAGATGATGTTGTTTGTGTATGTTACAGTTTCTATGATAAATCAATGTAATAGTAAATAATATTAACTTATTAAACAAGCAGATTTAATTAATTTACACTTTTTAAAGATAAAGTTAAGCACAAATTACCCAAAATGTGTAACAATATGAGAGGCAATCCGATTCCTGAAAAATCATTCAAAAGAATTGAAAAAAAAAAAATTATATCTGCCTGAATCGCGTGACAATAAAAGCTATTCCCTTAAATAAATTTAAATTTGTTTTTTTTTACTTCTCCTTCCCAACAAAGGCGCATTTAGGTGAAAAATAATCACGATTTGCCCGAACCAAATCTTTCTGATCGCACCTATCCCGGACGTTTCCAGAAAAGGGTAGGTAGAGATGAAACGACTAACTTAACGGTGCCCCTGCACGAACGAAGCGGGGCTTTCGTTCGGGAACAGCCCTTGCACGGCGTGTCACGTCAAATCTTGAACTTTATTCAAATGCTTCTGTGCCCTAGCACGCAATAGAAGGAAGGGACAAATGTGAACGAAACGACTGTTTTCTCTCCCGGCTTATTTTTGAAGGGGGGAGGGGGTTATGCCAGCAGGGATTGGGAGAATTAATTTTATTCAAAAACACTCTCCAGTGAGGAGAACGTAAGGGGTACGAGTTGGGTAAACATTTTTTAGTGTGTATGGGATTCGTGTTTCTTGTTTAAGGTGAATGTTTTTAAAAATATATAATCAATTTGCTGGAGTTAAGGAAGAGTTTCGTTTCGAACTTGCATACAAAGTTTTGGAAAGTTTTAGATTGCTTTCTTCTTGGGATTTTTTTTTATTTAGATAATCTCGCTACAGTTTGGTTTCGAGATTATTTTGATATGACATCGAGTAGTTATCTTTATATGTAAATGGAAGAATATCGAACCACCATTTCTTTTTTAGGCTTAAGATGATTATAATTTTAAGAAAATATAAAAAAGTGATTTTACTCAAAAGAGGATTAAAAACACAAGACATTTGTAAAATTTGTATCAGCAGTTAAAAATTTAGTTGCTTAGAAACTGAAAAAAAGTTTATGGCTAGATTTATGTACTGGGCATTATAGTACGGTTAATACTCCAAACTTACACGATATGTGGGACTGAGTAATAACAGCGCAAGTCGGGGTAGGAAAAAAAAAATAGTAATTTATGTAGCAAATAAAAACGTTTAATAAAATCTCAAGATAACACAAATAAAAAACTGCAAACTGAAGTTATTCTTATGTAGAGGGTTTCATAAAATCTAACAAAACTTTCTGGAGGCTCAAAGACTTTTTTTTTCACCCCCAAAACTTCCTTGTCACATGCTAATAATGATTTTATTCCTTGTTTTGTTGAAAAAATACGCTCATCGTCCAAATCTATATTTTCTAAAACTTGTAACTCTTTTTTTCTATTAAAATAAGGAATTCTGTCGAATTCCAAAACGTCTTTCGATCGTCTGATTGAACAGGGTCTAAGGACTCAAGTTCTTCAATGTCTTGATCATGCATTTCTATGAGCTCATCCATTGTCATATCCTTATTATGGAAGTTTAGCAGTTCTTGAAAGTCATCAATATCCATTTCCAAGTTTATTTGCCTGGCAAGATCAACATCTTCTTCAATCAAATCACCAATTTCATCAAGGTTTGCCAATGAGTTTTAGTGATTAAGAGTGAAAAAAAAACGACGAATCCAGGAGATTTGAAAATTGCGTAACTCTGGGTTCGCGTAAGTCGAGATGTTACTGTACATTATTTTTATCTTCAACTACTTTTAGTAAATAAAAACTTTAAAATTTTTTTCAGCCCTAAATACATCAAGTCTTAGTTTATTTCTTTTATACACATACCTAAATTTCACTAATGTACGAAGAACACATTTTAATATATTATTTATATCTGTTTTATTTAATATACATTTTTTTCATTATCCTTTGGCGTATTTAGACTTCTATTATGGGGGAGGGGGAACACACATTGATGGATGTGCTGAGGGATGACTTAGTGAAAATTAAAAATCTATTAGTCAGTGGTAGGGTTGATCCCCCCTTTGTGTGCGCCACTGCCAGAATCTATTATATTACGTATTACAAAAACTATAAAATGACGAAATGTGTGTTTATGGACTTATCTAAACTTAAAAGAAGTATATTATAAATGGATATATGTGTCGTAATCTAGCGGATTTTATTTCGCGCAGGACACAGAGTCACCCCAGGTTCATGAAAATGTATTTGTTTTTTTGAGGGGGGGGGGGGGGAGTGGCAAACGTTTTCTTACAATCTTAAGGTACTAGTTTTGACTGAGTTCCCCCGCGTGATCACTTTTGTTCCAAAATATTTTCTATGAACATGCTACATTTTTCTCCTGTGAAAAACTTAATGGTTTTAATTGCTTTGCGTGACTTATTATGGTTTATAAATATAAATGACCAGATTATAAAAAAGAAATGGGCCTCTGTGATCTCTATCGAAGGAAGTAGAAACGGATTAAGCAAAGGAAGAACCTGATGAAATAATACGTATTGAACATGATAGCGAAAGTAAATTTGAGAAAAGCGATGAACATGAAAAGTTTGAGCTGAAAGGAAAATTTTAAATGCTACTAAAGAACTCCACCAAGAAAAATGTGAAACCATAAGTGTTCCACAAGACAAAAAGGCCCAGACAAGAAAAAAAAAGTTCAACATACTATTAGAAATCATCTAAGGACAATAAAAAAAACTACAGTTACTTAAACAAAATATGACAGTTTTGCCTGTAAATATCATTCCTGTACTGTTAGCAAACAGTGTCTGTGATTTGTGTACTTTATTACAGTCACGTACATTTGAAACTTCTTTGTTTCAGTTTGGTTGATATTTTTTCTTAAATTATTTAAGAAAAATTGAAAAATCCTTAAAAGTAGGTAAGTATATACTTTCTCCTAGTTAAGTTTTCCCCTGGAATAATGATTTTTACGGTGTACAATAAAAATAATTATAAGAAAAGAATTGGAGTGACTCAGTCACCTCGCGTGACTTTTAACGTTAATATCGAGTGAGCGCCTGCTCCCAGGTTAATATCAGAGAGTTTCTTCTTTATCTGATAAAATATTCCTAACTTATTCCACTTTGGGGATTCTATTCTTTTAAAATTTAGCAAGGCAAATCGCATAAAATGGGATTTGGAATTCTAATTCATTTTTATATAATACTTCATTAGCACCTTATATAATATGAAACGATTATTTCACATTCTAAAATAGACGCTAGTATTCAAAGTATGGCTAAATTTTATTGAAATGTAAACATAAGGAATAATTAAATTGCAATCTGAATAAATAAAAAAAGATGGCATTTTTCTGTGTCTTGGGATTATTTAAGGCGAAACAGTTTTTCTCTTTCTGAATTTGAATTGAGTCTAAATAAATATTTTCAATTTTAAGAACATTTAAAAAATCTTTTTGACGGAAAAAAAAATTTAGATTATTTCATTCAGTTTTAAAAGAGCATCTTTTTCTTATCTCCAACTTCGCTTTCTAAGTCATATTATTACAATGACGTAATTAAATAAGAAATTTTATTTTAGGTTTCTCAATCGATTTTTCATTAGAGAAAGCAGAATAATTTCAAAGAAATTAGAATTGTTTGAAATCGAAATTAACTGAATACTCGTAACGCTAATTTAACAAACGAAAAACAATCGCAAAAGAAATTCAGCGTTTTCCATTAAAATCTACCGTTTGCTGCTTTTTAAAAATACTTTTGACAAATTTCTTAGTTGCTAGAAGACAAGCATAATCTGGTTTATTTTTTTAAAAAATAATACTATTTTATTCGTTCCTTCCAAGCCTCGGGAATATTTCGGAAAAGTAAAGTGAAATTTATCAGAAAAAATTTATATTGTCAAATGCAACGCGAAAGAGAGCGAGAGAAGAATCTAAATATACGATATGACTTTAACTAAAAAGAAACAAGATTTCATATTTATATTATTTATTTATTTATTTCATAACATTTTAAATTTTCTACCATGAAATTAAAACATTATCTTTAATTTAAAAAAGAATATTCGATTTCTATATACATTGCACTCACATATATATGTATTTATGTATGTGAATGTGTGTATATGTATGAATTAAATTTTTTTTATGTTAATTTTAATTGAAAACTTTACCCAAAGATTAAAATAATTTCAAAGTCATTTCAAATCCTTACTTTCTTTTAATTTTATAATAAAAATAGAGTTATAGAACAACCGAATGAAGTAAAAGTTTTGGAAACTGTGGTTTATCCTTTTATACTATTAAATACACTTTTAACAAAGTATTTAAAAAGTTTTACTTTTTTTAAACTTTTTTAATTGATTTATCTATTGAGTTAATTCTAATCCATAATTTTTCTTACTTGAATTTTACTATTGGAAAAAAGCCATAAGATGAATACACAACCCTGAAGTGATAACTACTGTAGCACATTAAATTGATAAAAGGTATATCGGTACATTCTATGTTTAAACTTTTTCTAAAATTAATTATTCTAACAGTATTGCTTTATGCCTTTTATTTTAAAGAATGTTTCTTTTATTTTTTTAATGTTTTTTATGACATCCGCGACAAAATTTTAAATCTCTTTTAACCCCTTTAATTCAAAATTTAATATTTTCCTTGACTATCCATTTTGTAGCTGTTTTCTGAGCAAATTAACAAATCAATCAGATCCACAATTAAGACAAATATCTAACGTAATATTACAAAAGTTAATTCACCATTTTCTCGCACTTAAGTTTTAACTTTGAAGAAGAAAACAGAAAATCATTCTATAGTTTCCTAAGGTTTTAATTTAATATACCACTAATAAATAATGTTAGAGAGTGCAAATTAATTAAATTCATTATCAAACTGTCCTAAAATAAGAATGAAATTAAATTTGTTGTGTTCCAAGAGTAACATTACTTAAACTACAATATGCATTTTTCTAGAATTTTCCTGTTAATTTAATGTAAGATAATCGTTGAAAAATGATTTTTCCAATACTATAAAATAATTTACTATATTTTACTTATATTAATAGTAGATGCAATACGTTACTAGTAAATTTTAGTCAAATTATGAACTACTCACTGATATTTATCTAAGTGATAATCTATGACAATGAATGATATAGTAAGGTATAAACGGTATTTTCTCTGCATATATACTTTTCACGTTTCGTAGTATGTTAATATTACATGCCCATTGTCTTAAATCCCAAATCTCTCATAATAACATATTTTAAAGTGATTCTGAGCACGCATGGTACACTCTAGACACAGCAAGCGGTGCTCGTAAGAGCTCCCTGTACGATTCCGAGGTATTCAACGTTAAGTAAATTTTACCTAAAGTTTATAAAGGTTTACTTCAAAGTCAAGAGAGAAAGCGTAAGCCGAGAAAACACTAGTACACATCCTTCAGGAGTCCTGGGAACCTTAATAGAAGAAAGCTACGCGGTTTAGACATACATAATCAATCTGACGTACTAAACGCATCGCCTTCTAAAGCAACAACCCGGCCTTTACGAGGTATATACTCACTTTCTCAGCCCACCTCCCCGAATGGGTGGATTTAAACCACTGTGGCCCGAAGCGTACTAGAGTTCGGCTGCAACACACGCAATACTTTGCCAGTGACAAAGCATGTGACACGGGTATACCAGAATTTTAAATCACAGTCACGGAGAATTGTCACAGTGTGCGCAGTTAAGTTTCCGGTTAAACAAAAGGGTGGTCGGGGGGTTGGGCAATTTCAGGAAAAGTTTGGCGTCGCGGAACAGTTTTATACTGACCGAAACCGCGGTTGACATTCGAAGTACCTGCTAAACCGAGACAGCCAGTAGATGCATCACAGTGACGGGAGATTTATTCTGGGAAGTTATTGTCTTTCGTATAGCGGTGAATTTCCAATGTAGCAACATGAATAATCCATATACGCGGGCCCCGTGAACACTAAATTACTCTATTCCATTTATTATACTTTGTGTGCGGTCGGTTTTAAATTATGCCAAAGGGTTGGATTTTCTTCTAGTAGCTGTCGTGTAGAGGATGAGGAGCATTCTAAACGGATTGATTTCGGCGTAACTTACCGAGAAACTGCCCATAGCTGTTTGTTTTGAGAAATGAAACGTAAGGTTTTTTTTTGTGTTGATTATACCTGAAAAGAAATAAAAAAGACACGCTTAAGGTATCCGACTACCCTAAAACTGTGAATTTTGCCAAAAATTGACAAATTTTTTTATGATTTTATTTTATGGACCATCTTATTAACTTTATAAAAATACCAAGTTTATCATTTTCCGTTTACTAGAACAAAAACTACAAGTGTTTTAGTAAAAGCAGATGCCAATACTTTAAGCAAGATGTCATACTTTAAAACGCGTTTTACTCGAAATGTGATTTTTTGAAAATAATCAAACGGGGTCAGCGATTGCTAAAAAAAGATTTGAACATAATTAACTGAAATTTTTTCCGTAAGTTCTGTATAATAGTAGAATTGTTTTAACCTTCAGATTTATCCATCGCTGTTTTATTACTAAATTTGCAGTCCCTTATGTGAATATAATCACTGTCTTTTTAAGCATTTTCATATAGCAACCGAGATAAAGTGCTCTAGTTTTTGTAAAAAAGAAAACATCTCTTATCCTGAGGATCATTTTAAAATTGAATAATATAGCAACCCATTAGATTGAAAAAATTGAAAATTTCTTCATAAACCTTTGGTGCAGAATGGACCACGTTTATGCTATTTTTTGTCAATTTTTACCTATTTTTTCCCATTTTAGTAATAATAATTTCTTTTTTTCTTCTTAATTTTAGCACATTTTTCTTAAAATGCACTAAACAAATCTAAAAATAACAACAAAAAAAAAAAAAAGTTGTTGCAACCAGTCGGATACCTTAACATTCTTGTTGCTCAACTAAGAGATGGTTGATTAATACGTTCAAATATTAATATTGCTTCTCCATACCGTAGCTATTACACCAAAGCCAGTGATAGTTTATATTGATATTTAATGCAATGCTTTTTTGTTTTCAAAAATTATTGATATTAATCAGAGCAACTACTACCGAAGTTATATTCAGAGCTATTTCTCCGGAGAATGAATTCGAAAGAGAAGTGTAGTAGATATATCTGATTCAGGTATAGAGTAATATCAGTTTCATCATTATCTGTAAAGCAAACAAAATAAAGTATAAGAATCTAATCAACAAAAGAAACATGCTTATCGAATTTCAACTCCGTAAATCTAGTAGTTCAAAAAGTGGATCTTTTATCTTTAACGCTCCCTTATCCTCCCTTGGGATTCTATTTCCGTAAGACCTGTTCTTATAACAGATCTCTTCTGCACAAAAGAATCATATGGGTCTAGTAATTCCAGAGATCTCATGATGTGTGTGTGTGTGTGAAAAAGTGAGTCTCTCTCTCTAGAGAGAGAGTCTGAGCACTCAATTAATAAGTTATTTTAATTTTTTGGATAATCTCCTGCACTGGGTTTTATCCTTCTTAAAAAAATATTATACTTGCTAAATTTTTATACAGCTGAATTTTATTTTCTTAGAATTTAACCCGTGTGAAAAATGGGCACTTCAGATAGTAAGAAATGATATACTTAAAAAAAATAAAGCAAAGCAAACAGAAGAATGAAATGTGTGAAAAATAGTTCAGATTCCTTCTTAGTTATGATTCTAATTAAGTGACGCCCACAAGGGGGGAGATCCTCGGCTTCAGACTCCCCCCCCAAAGCCCTTGATTTTGTTTCGATTGATTGCAATCCCATGTATATAGAACGTAAAATTTAATTAATAATTTGTTATTAATAAATAATTTTATTAATTAATGCTAATTATTAATTAATTATTTTACTGTTTTTTGTAACCGAAAATCGACAAAATCAAAAGAATAGGTTAGGCGGTGTATTGGAGCGTGATACGGGAATAATGGACTTTCGACCCTGGCCTCCCCCCCCTGAAAAATTCTTGTTCTAATTTATTATTTAGAGAGCAGAGGTTCCTAAACTTTTTTGTCTCATAGACCCCTTGCCATGTTTTTCTCCTTAGGGTAGATCCCCTGCTTAATTAATATTGAATTTTTGCAAATTTTTCAACTTAAATGTCTTTTTGACACTACTACTTCTACTTCAAAAAAATTAAATTTCTAACTGTAATGAACTATAGTGTTTAAAATTTAAAAAGCACATGTTAATTGACTAAATTAAAAATTAATTAATAAAGAAAACTGTTAAATTAAATAAACAACAAACAAATGATTTTAATGAGAGGGATGAATCTCTAGCAGTACAGTATCAAATTTCCTACATTTGGTATCAATCTTGTCTGATTTAACCTTAATTTATTTCCCCCCTCTGTTAATGCCCAGTTTTTTTGTTTGATTTTTAAAATTTTTTATTTTTATTTTGGAGATTGGAAACCGCGCTCAAAGTCCCTTACGCTAAGAAAAGCAATGAAACATTTCCTCACGATATTCCATAAGTCGGGACAAATAACAGGCTTGACTTTTTAAAGCCAAAAAATTACTGGCATCCAGTAGCGCACACAGAAATTTTTCAAGGGGGGAGTCCATGGTCGAAAGTTCCCCAACTCGTATCATACCTCAATACAACACCAATTAATTCTTCTGATTTTGTTAACAAATAATTGTAAAAAATAAATTATTGAATTAATAATTAGCATTAATTAATAAAATAAATTGTTAATTACACGTACTCAATTAAATTTTACGTTATATATATATAGGATTATCATCAATCGAAAAAAACTCAAGGGTTTTGGGGGGTGTCCGGACCCCAGGACACCCCCCTTGTGTGGCTGGTATCCATCGCTAAACCTTAAGATCTTCGTTAGTGTTTATTACGATCAGTTCCTATTGTAATGTGACATTTTTTTTTTTCAATTTGACTATTCGAATTCATTGCCAACTGTATTGCCATAGTCAAATCATTCTCAAACCTAACTTTAAAATCTGAATAAAAGGCATTTAATTGTTGAATGTAGGTTAAAACGTTCTGACAATAACTGTGACAAATTAAGAAAATTCGAGACCTTCAGTATTATACTTCTTTAACTTAACTCAGGAAAGAGAAGCTGAAATGTGTTGTTTTGCTTATGCCACCTGATCGACAGTAACATCAGATCAAGGTCCACGAAATTCATCGCGGCTAAGGGCTAGAATTTTACGCCTGTCGTTAGCCTAAGCTTTTGAGCCCCCATGAAGGTGACAGAGCGATTTTGCTCGGTACAACACAATAGATGGCGACACCATTCGGACCTACTGATTTAACGAGCCCGTTCTCCGCATATACTCGGCGGGCTTTTGGTGGCATCGGGTATCAGAAGCTGAAATGTTTCTTGCTTTAATAAAATTTATGCTGTCACCTTGTAAATTCAAATTAATTTCATTATATTTAGTAAATAAATCTGTTGAATAGGTAAAATTTGGTTTCCACATGATTATAATTTTTTAAAAATTTAGTCACGGTTTAGTTTAAGGAGAGCCTCTATCATAGACCCCCAAATTAATTTTTGGCTGGCGTAGATCCCTTGGAGGTCGTCGTAGACCCCTGGGGTCTATATAGACCACTTTGGGAATCACTGATTTAGAGGATTAATAGTGGCTTACTTGAAGGCCACTGTAGATCTTTATAATTCATATATTATAATTTCTAATATTATAAATAAATTCCGGTGTTTGATAACACTTGTTTCTTAAATTTTTATCTCCTGTATTTTTCTTATAGTTTAATGAGGGTTCAGGACTGCGATTTTTATCGCAAATTCATGTTATGTAGCACTTTTAAGATTTTTAGGAATCAACTATCTGCTCCGATGCTTGCGCTAAGTTATCGTTAATTTTTACATAGCTACAACAGTCATGCAAAATGCAATGCCCAATAAATAGGTTTATTTTCTGTTTGCTATAGCTAAAAGCTGAATTAATTCTTGTGATGATAAAACGATCACATTCCCTCTCTACCTCTTCTTAAGATATGACCGATAAGATCTGTATTTAATAAAGATTGATTGGGGGGGGGCGAAGTTACCCGGGGAATGGTTTGTAACTCTAAACCAGCGATACTCAACCTGCGGCCCGCGGCCGCATGTAACCCCCTGCCTTAGTGGCCCGGTCATGGCCTGTTGCACTAACAAATTCAATTATTTGAGAACAATGTTTTAAAAATTTAGCGATAAATTCTATCAATCAACCAATCCCATATATCAATTTTGCTATCGATGTCGTGCTGGTATGAACTGATGGATAACGGTCTCTCTCTCTCTTTGTAATTGTAATGGTTAGTAATAACAAATAACAGCGAAGTAATAACCATTTTATGGGTGTAACTAATTTTTGGTTAACCCTCTTGTCTTCCAAACAAAAAATATCTAAAAAATATAGGTTGTTTCAAGACGATTGGGATCTTGACTATTTCGTTGAGAAAAATTAACATAGATCAACAACTTGTTTGATTCGTCGTTTATATGCTATGTTTAAAAAATGTAATTTTCTCTTTCAGTATAGAGAAACAGACGGGAATTAGCGAAAAACTGTTTCCACTTTTAAACAAATATAATAGCTTTTTTTTATTATTTGAACGGCTTAGTAGGTGTTGAGGAATGATTTAATGATACAGTAAAAAAAAAAAAAACTGAACAATAATCATGAGAATATTTATATTTAGGGGCTTGGTCATTTTATATAATTATAGCTATTTTAACATTATTATTGAAAAAATGTTAATCAGATTTCTTAATGTGCAATACGATGACTGACTGGGTACTTTAGGAATCGTGATTTTGAATAAGCATATAAATGAGTAATTTTTGTATATTTAATGTTGGTTGATTTGGAATATGCCCGTAATAATGTTCTCAAGGCAGTTTTATAAGAAAAACGTATTTAAATGCAAAGTTTTGGTTAAAAAAAAAGAAGAAGAAAGAATGACATATCCTCGATACATTTTCACCTCTTATGAAAAATGCTTCTATAGTAATTATTTTTTTGCCTCAGACTTCTAGATTAAAATTATTGTGAGATTCACAATATTTTTAGAGTTTCGATCAACTGAAATAATAATGGCTGTGTGTTTTATTGAAATCTCTCTTCTCTCATATGATAAAATAAGAGTAAGAGTTATATTAACGTCACACTACAAAGCTACAAGAGTGCTATTGGCAATAGATTTTGTAATTTTGAGCCTCAGTTAAGTGACGAGGACGACTTCTGAGCTAGCACATCCATCTCCTAACTACCTCCGCACACCGACAGGAGTGGTCGCGGTAGCCAATTGGTCAAGGTATCGTATCATGGCAGGCATGTCATGAGTTCGAGCCCAGTACCACTAAAGATCCACCGTGTAGGGGAGCGATGCACGTTAAATCCGCCGAGAGCTCAAACGTCCTCCCGTTGGTGTGGTGTGGTAGTTAAGAGAGGGGGTGCCAGATCAGGTGTCGTCCTCGTCACTTGACCATGGTTCAAAATGACGAGGTCCGTCGCCAAAAGGCCTCGCGTAGGTGAACAGTGCGACGTTAATATTCACTCACTCACGCCAATGGGAAGACACGTTGAGCATCGACAAAATCAACATGCATCCGCTTCCTTTACACCCGGGGTGGGCATTAAGTCGATCGCGATCGACCGGGAGATCACCAAAACATTTTTGAGTGACCACTTTTATTAAGACCTTATACTTATTCCATCGTACAAAAGTCCAGAAATATCGTATTTATTCGAATCTAAGCCTCATCGATTCTAAGCGTCACCCCAAATTCTCAACAAGATTTTGTGAAAATGGAAAAATAGTCTGAAATCGTTTATGGATATCAATTTTACAAAATTAAAATAAATTTAAAAAGAAGACTAATAAGAAGAGAATAATTAATTATTTTATCGGTATTATAAACTTTTAAATACATGCATGAAGCTGTCATTGTTCTAAGTTTCCCCTTCCAACAATTTTCCCCCTTCAATTCTAAGTCACGCCCGATTTTCAGTATCATTAATATTGGGGGGAAAGTGTGGCTTAGATTCGAGTAAATACGGTATTTTAAAAAATACAGAGGAAAAAAATCGAATCATAAGAGAAAATTTTGTAGAGTAGAAAATGCACTTTGCTATTTTGAATTAATTTTACGTAGAAAATCGTAAAATGTTCTTGGTTCCAGGAAAAAGTTCGCTGAATGTAGTGGTTCGTAAAATGGACGCCCGACTGTATTGGATACTTTCTTTAGCTCACTACACCCACGCCACTGAGTGGACCACAACACCTTGAAAAAATTGGAAGTAGCTCGTATCCTGGAAAAGTCTGCCCACCCCTGCTCTACACGATGGTTTTTAAGGGGCAGCCGGTCACGAAACTTAGACCTTGGGTTCGTGATTATAATCACTAGGCGACCACAGCCACTTTTAAAAATATAAATATATCCACTTCTAAATCATATATTTCAAAAAATTTAGTTCAATTCCGGTATAAAAGTCTTATAGCTATATATATAGTGTGTGTGTGTGTGTGTGAGTAAAAATATTATTATTATTATTATAAGCATCTTTCATGAAAAGGAGTGGCCGCGGTAGCCAAGTGGTCTAGGCATTGGATTGTGACTAGCGTGTCATGAGTTCGATCTCAGTACCACTGAAGACCCACCGTGTAGGGGCGCGATGCACGTAAAATCTGTCGAGAGCTCAAACGTCCTCCCGTTGGTGTGGTAGTTTGGAGAGAGGGATGCCAGCTTAGATGTCGTCCGCGTCACTTGACCATGGTTCAAAATTACGCGGACCGTCCCCAAAAGCCCTCGTGTAGCTGAACAGTGGGACGTTAATACTCACTCACTCACTCATTCATGAAAAGGAAATGTTCTGAAATTCTATTATTCTATTATTCTTACACTAATTGTATATATAAATTCTAATTTAACTGACATCAAATATCAAAAAGTTGTTCGTTTAAACTCCTTTTCAAAAACACGGTTCCAAACGTATCCAGTCGCACTTTAAGTACAGAGCAAAACCATTTGCATTTCGTGAATGATTTCACAGAAGAAGGTAATGAAATCGGTGCAGATATAATAGTTTACGAATATTATCCATTCACACAGATAAGAGGAAATTAAGAAGCTTCCTTTCCTCCCGAAAAGTAATAAGTTTTCATTTCTCCGCGAAGCACTAAAATTAAAACCACAAAGACCACCCCAATTTTAAACGTCTTCCACTTCCTGCCACAGCCATCAGCCAGTTCATTAGTGCTCAATGCCATCTCATAACCCTAAACTCTTTCTACCCAACACTCACTCATTACAATGGCTTTTCCTTATAGTCTGCCGAAAACCATAACGGGTCCATCGCTACGGAAACTAATCGATTCTAATTATCGATACAAAAGACCACTAAATCACCTCCAATAGTCCGGAGAAGGTATCAAATTCATAATCATCAGATAATCGTACTGAAGAGCCTGTCTCTGGACCCGATGCCCGGGTTTTGCTGCCCAGGAAAAGGATATAGTCGAAGCGGTGCTTTTAATGGTGCCTCGTACATCGTACTGAATGGGTGAGGGTTCGCGGAAATTATGGCTATAGAACCTCCTCTCTAATGTGCTGGGGACATTGGGAATGCTGGTGCATCCGCTCTGCACCAGGGGTCGCTTTTAATGGTAGAGCTGAGAGGTTTATGGCTTGGTCAGTGATGGCAAGGCTGGAGAAAAAAAAGGGGATTTGAAGTCATATAAAAATCTTTTCTGGGTTTTAATAACTTTTGTAAAGAGCTGCGTTAAGATATAGACTGCAAAAGTTTAGAGGACATAAGTTACGTTCTGTGACATTTTCCGATCTGCTTTCTGATTCCAATTTTGCGTTGATCTTGAAAATGGTTACTCGGATATTTAACAAGATTTTATTTTGTAAAAAAAGTTTTTTTTTTAAAAATATAAAACTTCAAAAATAATATTTTGAATTGTGGACTATTGTATTGTATTGAAAAATTTTTACGTGTTCTAAAATTTCTATATATATTAAGTTTAAAAAATTTCTATGCAATTCATAAAATGGAAATTATTGTGTGTTCCTCTGTGAAACAATACGTGGTCTACTATCGAAAAACCTCGTAATTTTGAGCTACTGACAAGTGACGAGGGTGACAACTGAGTTGGCAACCTCCTCTCAAAATTTCACCATCACGCCAAAAGGAGGACTCTCAGTCACGATAGATTTAATTTGCATCAGCCCCTCTAAATGATGGGTCTTTAGTGGTATTAGGTTTCGAACCCGCATCTCGACAATACCATACAGTCACACAGCTACGAATTTGCGACCTTGAGTACAGAAAGCGTATTATTATTACAGAATCTTTTATAGTAAATATAATGTTAAATAAATTACATACTTTTTTGTATTTTTAAGTTGCGTAAAATAGTTTAAGGTTCTTACGCTTAAGAAGGAATTTAAGATATAAATCTTTTAATTTTAATTTAAAGAAGAGAAATAGACACACAGACACATCTAGCTCCTTAGCATTAAAGATAGTTGTATACTAGACGAAAATATTTTAAACACTACTTGATTATTTGAGTTCCTTTCTTTAACATTATCTGATACATTGATTTGTACGATTTCTTTTGATTCATCAACAATGACTGCTTGATTTTTTTGAGATTATTCAAAGCATGATAATGCATTTTGGAAATGTATCCTTGCTCCCTCTCATGTAAAAATTTATGATAATCATTTTTCATTTGATTTATTATTCTTCAAAAACAGTGTCTTCTTATATATACTTGTACGGTTAAAGTAGTCAAATGGTTGTGGCCACGAACTCATGGCCGGAGTTGTCGAGTTCAGATGCTACTGAAGATTCGATGTGTAGAGGGATTGCTGCACTTTAAATCTGAAGCTCAAAGTCCTCAAGAAGTAATGGGGAAGTTTGGAGAGTGAGTGTCAGAGAGCTCAGATGTCGTTCTCGTAACTTGGTAGAGAGAGTGGCTGAGAATTACGCGGTCCTACATGAATGGATTTTTGAGAAGCTTCAACGGGTGATATAAACAAAATACTCTTTTTTAAATATATCCGAAATATTTTCACATCATGAAATTTATGTGTATTATTTTTTTCAATATTCTGAGTAAATGTTATTATTATCCAAGTTAAATTTAGTGTAAAACTAGTATAATTAGTAAACTTTGTTTTCGCAGATATTTATATTTTAAATAATGGGGCATAGTTATACAGACACCCTCGTCCATACACTCTTAATATATTGACCCCAATTTTTATCCAAGAAAGCATTAATTGAATATTCAACATTGTAATATGTAATTTGTCGGATTGAAAAAGACCCTAAAGATATTTTCCTCGTAGTTTTATTTTTCAGACTCCATTTTCCATAACGTTGGCAGCATTATGAATATTGTTTTCTTCGTTTGTTTCGGAACTAACGAAAGAACGAAAATTTCGGACAATTATTTTGTCCAAAATGTTTCAAAAAATGGTACATTTTTTATTGCATGTAACAAAGCATAATAGTAATAATTAACAAAGTGCATAAAATGGAAAAATTTAATTTTAATTTTCAATTTTAAAATTTTTTCACTACTACTTATTTTGTAATTGGGAAGTACCCCCCTCCTTCCCACCCTAAATGTTTGCCTTTTATAAGTACACTCTGTATGCCATGAAGAATGTTTCATATATCTTAAAAGAATTTCTCTCATTAGTTATAAAAATGTTCATGTGTGCACATAACCTTTTTCAAACGTGAGGATTCTGTATGTGTGCATATTTTTATATACACTCAAGAGCCAAAACATTATGACTACCCCTACATTTTGCAATGAACTCACCTGGATGACGTGGAAGGCACGTGATCAGTCGGAATTGGTATTTAGCTGCTGGCTGGAGGTCTGAAGAATCATTCTTTCATTTACTTCTGTGTGTGATGGGAAAGGCTGCGGATCTAAGCGACTTTGATAGAGGGCAAGTTTTAATGGCTTGAAGGCTCGGAACAAATATTTCCAAAACTGCACGACTCGTGGGTTGTTCGCGAAATACAGTTGTTGGTACTTATGCAAAGTGGATGAATGATGGTGAAACCAGCAGTAGACGACATGGTGTTGGACGTCCACACGCTAATCAAAGAAAAAGGTCGTCGGAGACTTTTTCGCATGGGGTGAAACAAAACCGGAGCCAGACAGTGGCTCAGCTGACAGCCCAATACAATGCAGGGCCAAGTAAAATAGTATCGGAGCACACTGATTAGTGGACACTGCTGGATATGGGTCTACGCAGCAAACGTCCCACTCGTGTGCCTTTGTTGACCAAGCGTCATCACCAACTGCGCCTGCGCTGGGCCGGGAACATCGCGACTGATCCACGGATCAGTGGAGAGATTGCTGTCAGATGAATCACGGTTTGTTATTATCATGCTTGGCTTGTCAGGATACGCCGTCTTCCAGGCGAAAGTTGCTCCTCAATGTACGTAGTTACAAGCGTGGTGGTATTATGCTGGAGGCGCTGGTCTCGGACGTATGTTGACGTATCTGGTTGGATTTCTCGTAATGCGATTCATGGGTCATCTGGAACACCGTTGCATTGCGTAATGCTAGATTATCCGACCCATGAAGACATGAATCACATTCATTGCGAACCAGTTGCACCCTTATATGGCCTCTGTTTTTCCAGCTGGAAATGGAATGTTCCAACAGAACAACGCCCCGTGTCACAAGGCTAAAATTGTGTTGTAGTGGTTCCAAGAACATGATGCGGAATTCCAGTTAATGTCCTGGCCACCTAATTCCCCGGATCTCAATTCGATAGAACGCATTTGGGATGTCATGGGACGGCAGCTCAGAGTTCAAAGACCACCCATTCGCAATATCTCGGATTTGCGTGACCGTTGCTTAAACATCTAGTACAATCTGTCTCCGGCCCTCTACCAAGAACTTGTGGCATCCATGCCAAGGCGGGTTGAAGCTGTGTTGCGCGCCAAAGGTGGGCCAACTCGTTATTGACAGGTAGTCAATGTTTTGGCTCTTGAGTGTATATATGCACACACATAATTTGAAACATAGTGCAATACTAAGTCTCATTGTAAGAGATCAGAAATAAAATTAGTTTTTTTTTATCTTTCCATTTTCATTTCTTCTCAAGCAATAAATTGCACATAGTCATTCCAATCCCTGTTCTTTGTCGAATATTTTCAAGATTCCAAATTCTTGCCTTCAATAAAAAATTTCCGCCTTCACCACAAAGAAAATCTCGGATGAGAAGTATTTCAGTACAATAGACAAACTGCATTTTTTGAAAACAATAACACTATAATCTCATATCAATAGTGCAAATTAAAGATAAAAAGAACATATCAGGGCCCGCGTGCAGTGCACGGGAAACCGGTTGTGACCAGCTGTCGGTAGCCCGTATAGTGTGCAGGCAAATCCGTTAAAGGATTCAATACACTGCATTTTTTTAAAAATGGAAATAAGAAAAAGTTTAATTCATAAAATCATTACTGTGATTCTCAATAACTTTTATTTTGTTTTATCACAAATGCCTTATTTACCCATTAAAAATAAAATATATTCACCTTATAATCCTTTTAATACTAAATGAATTTTTGCATTTCTGGATAGAGATATTAGAAATTCATACAAAATTAAAGAATTCAAAAACGTTCTAATATCGTTAATCAAAGAAAATCGAAATATACACAACAACAATTTAATTAAAAATAATCTTGGACAAAATACACATTCAAGTAAAAACCAATTAAAATATAATAATATTTTTTGTATTTAATTAATTTGAATACCAAAAAAAAAAAAAAAAAAAATTTAAAGCAATCTTTGCAAATAATAATACATCTTAAAACATTCTAAGAAAAGCTTCGATAATAATATTTTGCCTATAAATAGGTAAGATTTCTCTACAGAGCCTGAGTTAAAATTTTGAAACATTCACTCAATTTTCAGTTACTACAAATGTAATGGTATAACGGGTGTTATTAAAATTTTTCTGCTCTCTGATATGTTAAAATAGATGTAAATCCACTTCTATGTAATGTATTTGGATAAACCTTGTTTAGTCTCAGGAGAGAAGTCCTAGCTTTATGTTGGCAAAATATTATTATTATCGAAGTTTTTATCATAAAAGAAGAATGTTTTAAAATCATGTCTTTTTTCTTCATTATTTTTCCAAAAAATTACATCTAAATAATTTCTTATTGTAATTAATTCTAAAAACAATTTTATACGCATATTCCAATTCTACTAACACTAACTATCCAAAATAATTATTCATTTATACGCTGTTTCCAAATCAATTGTTCCAAATGCATTCAGTCATTTTAATTACTATTTTTTCACTTGTAATAATTGTATAAATGAAAATTATATATATATATATATATATATATATATATATATATATATATATATATATAATATAATAATATATATATATATATAATATATATATATATATATATATATATATGTGTTTACTGAGACGTAAATTTAGAAGCAAGAAACATATCCAGGGTACTCTTAAATTCTTAAAATTGGGGCGAAGCAGAGTGAAAATCGTATTGTCTCCTGTATTATGCTCAAAGCTACGGCTAACGACATGAGTAAAAATCTAGCCCCTTGACGCGATGAATTTCGCGGGCTTTGATCTGATGTTATTGTCGATCAGGTGGTAAAAGTAGTAACAACAACGATAATAGAAGCAAGAAAAATATGAGAATTTCCTAATATAAGACGGAATGACAGAAATTCATACTTATTCATAATCTTAAAAGGGAAGAATAAAAGAAAATTTTAAATAAACTAACGCTAACTCTTTTAAAAGCCATTAATTTAGTTTATACATTTTTATTTGGTTTTACCTTGTAACCAATTAAAATGTTCGGCAGAGCTTCGCATGAAAAATCCAGTTATTTCAATCGACATGATGTAATTTCAACAACATTAGAAATTCAAAAGATGAGCAGAGAAGAAATCAAAATACACACTCTCCCCGCTGAAGTTAATAAATAAACTTTACCCTTGCATGAAATCATTCCTTCCCAATCCAACCATTAATTTTTATTTACATCCAATGCAATCACAATAACAACATTTCTAATTAAAAATACTTAATGAGTTTGTAAATTTCCTCGATTCAACGTCGAAACTCTCCAATGGAAATTCAAAAACCCCAGAAAAGGGAAAAATCAAAGCGTATTGTTTTCCCTTTTCCCGCCGAATGAATAAACGTCATTCAGCTCCCCGAGTCATTAAGGCGGTAGCTCCTGATGATAACACCTTTTGAAGAGGAAGAAAAAGAGAGAGTGAAATTCAATGGGGGTGGAGTACTTAAAAATAATTATATCCTCGAAGATTCTTCCTCCTAAAATAATAATCTTCGGATATTTCCCTCTTGACGGGTTCTCAAAAGATCGCTTCATTTCCCTCCCAACGAGCATCGGATATTAATAGTTGTTCGCTCTCATTTAGAGGGAAAGTGTTCCAAGGGAAAAAGGATTGGCTTGTCTGAGGAGATCAAATGCAAATGAAAAACGAAACGGAAAAGGGATTTTTAATAGCGAGGGAAAATTTGCAACTGATTAGTTGGGGGAATGGTATTCGATTTGAATAAATAAGATTCGAATGGGGATACCCGTTGAATGAGTTAAGTGGAATTGTTTGAATTCAGTAGCAAAGCTGAATTTTTATTTTGTAAATAGCACGATTTAATGATTAGAATGAATTGGATAATAGCCGAGTCAACATCGTTTAAAACACACACACACACACACACATGAGTGTTTCTGCTTTAGAAATTAGCGAATCGCAAATTTATTTATTTGTGGTTGTTACAATGAGAGTTAATAAAAGGGACTGGAGTTGTGCGTGATATCGAAGAGAGTAAAAATATAAAAAGTTAATTATTATTTGAATGTATTATCTTTATTAAAATCACTTACACTTACATATAAGTGTTTTAGTTGATTATTAGTAATTTAATTGTCGCTAATTATTTCAGAATATTTTGCTAATGTGGTCTTTTAGTGAAACTTATTGTTGTGTTCACTGTCAAAATTTGAAGTTTTGTGGTAACGAAGGTCAAAATGCCACGATAGCGTAGTGGACATGGTCACGGACTCATGGCTGGTGTGTCATTAAGCCCTAATGCTACTGAAGACCCACTGGGTTGATGTTCATTAAATATATCGACACTTCGATTTTTCAACAAATAAATAGATATTATATTCACTCTGGTTTCAATTGGGTCCTTTTGTATGATTTTGTGTTTTACTGAAGCCGCGACAGCCGAGGGGTCATGGCCACGGACTCGTGGCTAGTGTGTCATGAGCTTGAACCCTAATGCTACTGAAGACCCATCGGGCTGATGCACATTAAATATATCGAGACTTTGATTTTCCTCTAATAAATAGATATTAGATTCATTCTGGTTTCAATTGGATCCTTTTGTATGATTTTATTGTGTTTTACTGAAGCCGCGACAGCCGAGTGTTCATGGCCACGGACTCGTGGCTAGTGTGTCATGAGCTTGAACCCTAATGCTACTGAAGACCCATCGGGCTGATGCACATTAAATATATCGAGACTTTGATTTTCCTCTAATAAATAGATATTAGATTCATTCTGGTTTCAATTGGATCCTTTTGTATGATTTTATTGTGTTTTACTGAAGCCGCGATAGCCGAGTGGTCATGGCCACGGACTCGTGGCTAGTGTGTCATGAGCTTGAACCCTAATGCTACTGAAGACCCATCGGGCTGATGCACATTAAATATATCGAGATTTTCCTTTTAGATTTAATCATTTGGTTTCAATTGGATCCTTTTGTATGATTTTATTGTGTTTTACTGAAGCCGCGACAGCCGAGTGTTCATGGTCACGTGGCCATTGATGTCGAGTCATGTGTTCGAAAGCTAGTGTCCATGAAAATCATCTGTGATGAAGAGTAAATGCAGGTTTAATCTGTCGTGGCTCTCTCTCTCTCTCACACACACACACACAAAGTCCTCTCTTTACCGTGGTGTTCGGAAAGGGAGTCTCGGCTCAGGTTCGTCCTTGTCACTTGACAATGGTTCAAAATTACGAGGTCCATCACCAATTGATCTCGTGTTGCTTCACATACAACGTAAATAAACACTCACTGAAATCAAGGAAGAATGAGTAAATGAAAAAATTTCGTATTGATGGCAAAAAATATGAAATTTTGCTTCTCTATCAATGCAAGGATACAATTATATATATATATATATATATATATATATATATAAACTTTTGAATGACTTTAAAAGGTTATTTTGGCAGTTTTTTTTAACTACAGGTGTACCAAAAAAAGGTACCTTGAAGAAATGAAGATATACTTTGATATTGCAAAACAAACTTTTTTTAGAGCACTTAAAGCCTGAAGAGTTAATTTATTTTCATAAAAGCTTTATTCTTTCTAATTACTCATTTGTAATATTTTTACAACATTATTTGAAATTATAGAACATTTATAAAGTTTAAAAATGTTTTTTTAATTAAAATCTTACATACATTTAACTTTTTGTTTACTATTACATTGCGTAAAAAATTCATTGTAACTATTTAGTATATAAACATATTGTTTTTTTCTGTAAGAAACAAAAAGGGACTAACGTTAACCTTATTTGAAATGCTATTTCTTTAAATTTGAGCATAAATAACCATATTATTGAGTAAATATTAGTAATAACTTCTTTCAGAAGCAATAGATATTCCCAATAGTTTTAAGTCAAACGCTTAGAGAGATCAAAACTTGAAAAGAAGGAAAACTTTTTTTATAAAAATGTTTAGATTAATATAACTCAGATAGTTTTCAATTATCGTCTACATAAATCACAAAAATTTTAATTTAATGAAAAATAATTTTAATATTAAAATACAATATAAATTTATTTAATAAATAATATCCATCAAATAAATATATATAAAATTAGAATTTATTGTGTAGAATAGATAAAGAGTAAAATATAATTATGAAGATAAAGTTATAGATGGCACATTTGTGTTTATACATATAATTAAAAATGTATTTTTAGGAGGGGGTATTTTAATACATATGTCCTGAGTTACCGAACAAATCCTTAAATCAAATCTCGAGCTACTCTTATTGTTCCTTTCAGGAGAATCGCACATCCTTGTACACCCCTTACACCACTTTACACTTCCCTACACCCCTCGGGAACATCTCTTTTGTCTCTGCCCTTTAAACCGAGCAAACGATACGCCTTTGTTTTGCACCCCCACATCTCGCTTCATTAATTCGAATCTGATAAACAGATGATCACAGGCATAAGTGCAATTAGTTGCTCAACAAAAGCAGGCCTCTCGAACAAGCACCCGGATGTTTTAGAGTCGCTCTCTCCAACATTAAAAATCTATTAATGCGACTTGAACAGTCTGAAGCCGTTTCAAGTTTCCGTTTTGGCGATAAAGGAGAATTTTCCCGCTGAAAAGGGAGAACTCATTGATAGTTAAGAGCTGGAAAATTTGGGACTTTTCAAAAGATTTCTCTTTCGCCTCATTTTTAAAAGATGTTTGCTATCGGAGTTTGAGATCTCGATGCGGTGGGAAGTTTGATGAGGCTTGTGTTCGGCGATGAAAGTATTTTGCTCTTTTCGGGATAAAAATGGGCGGAGTTGTGCATGTGTGGAATCGTTCTGGTGGAAATCATTGGGATGGCTGATCCAAAAATGTGTGTTTGGTGTTTTCTTAGATGTTTCAATTAATTGAGTAAAAGAAAAAAAGAATTAGTGAGTATATAATTTAAAACTTTGAGGTAGATAAAGTCAAGGGATATATATTTTGAATTGAATAAAAGGCTCAGAAAATTAATCTAATGAAATATCTGCTCTGTTATATAAAGGTAATTTTTAAATATTTGATAAGTAATTTAAATGTTAAAACTGTACAATAAATAAACGATTTTTTTAAGGTGGAGGAAACCAAAACGAGACTTTATTAAGCAATTTTTTAAGAATATTATTTATCTAAATTCAACCAATGTCATATATATATTTTCTCTGCATATTATTCATTAATGTATATGTATTTTTCCTAACACCTAGGGATTATTTTAAAATTCCTGTGCGATAAAAAGAAACAAGATGTTGCGACTGCAACTACGCAAATATGTGTAACATTTTCATTCGATGTAAAAAACATTTTCTTTTTAAAGCTTATTTGAGGCTTCGAAATAAATGGTAGTCAGTAAGTGTTACGTCCGGACTATGAAAAAGATGCTCTAGTGTTGTCCAATAAAATTCCTTAAATTTTTCTAATACAATTCCAGTTATGTAAAGTTTTCAACTATCCAGAACAAACAGGGTATTACAAATCCCTATGTAAAGCAGTGTTTCTCAAACTGTGGGGGGGGGGGCGCTTCCCTAGGGGGCGTGATAACCCTATCAGGGGAGCACGAGCATATTGTCAAATCGAAAACAAAAGATTATTTTAAATAATTAATTAATTTACTGAAAGTATAAACAAACAAAATACATTTAAACGAAACAAAAAATAAAACACACATTTACACAGATATAATACACTTTTAAATATATCAGTACCGGCAATGTATTTTATAATTAATTCAGCAATATTAATTTAAGAACTAGTTTAATAATCACCATTGTCCCCATGGGCTTGTCACGTGTAAAATTATTTAAAAAAAACTAATGCTTGATAATTTGTAAGGTTTATAATTAATCCCTTGAATACCGATTAAAAATTACGTGATTCGCTCCGCAATGCCACCGCTTAACGCGTACGCGTGCGTATGTGATGTATTGAGGTGAGGGGCAGAGAAAATTAATAAATAAGCAAATCCTCTGAAATAAATAAATTCTTCGCACAGACACTGTCAAGGTATTTTTATAGCATTCCAAAGCCTTCGGAACAATTTTATCAATAGCATTTCACAGAAAAGATCGTTCTTCGGAAAGTACGTCCAGAGCATACGTTTTGGCTGAGTGAGACGTTTATATACGCCAGTAACACTTAACAGGTTAAGCATCAAAGTATATTGAATAAGTAAGTATTATTGAATTCAATGCATTGTATTGTAAGGAGAGGGGGGGACGTGATGAAAATTATGATTGAATATTGGGTCGCAAATATTGAAAGTTTGAAAAACACTGGTGTAAAGTCTTTGGGAATGATATACGTACTACCTTAATCTTCTCTCCGGAAGTTAACAGTAATGCATTGATTAATTGTAAGTGGCCATGAAGAAACTTGATAAATCCAAAATTCTTTGTATTTACCTTCCCCTTAAAAAAGCTATATCAAAAACTTTTCTAGCAGTAAAACTGCTCCATTCCTACAAAATTTTTCTAGGAATGGATCAGTTTCAATTTTCGTATGCCTTTTCTCGATATTGGATTGATTTGTTTCAGAGGTGTACTGATGGAGACAGAGGTTATCTGATGCATATCGCGTAAGTAGTCTTCCCCTTATCGATTTGACGGCTTCCATAGACGAGAGATCGGAGGAACAAATATAACAGTGTAGCAATGCAATCTGGTTTGTGAAGAAGTTTTGAGCATTGCATGTCACATGTGACCACGTATTGTCTTGTTGGAATGAAGCAGCAGGTAAGCGCTGAAGATAAAGTCTCGAAACCTCAGAGATATTGCGCTAAGGGGTCATTATACTGAAAATGTGTATTAGAAGGCTTTGAAGCGGAATTTAATATCACTTTAAACCGTAATACTGGTTACAGAATCAATGTGACGATGCAGAAGTTATAGTTAAGCAAACTATCTCCACGTCTTTCCAGGCTTTAAAATCCAATTATTGTGGTGTTCCAGGAATAAGCACGATTCGCGTCTGTAAAAACAATGGCATGTCCTTCGGTTGCCCAAATCCACAATGAACACTTTGCAGATCTTCCATTGAGCTTCAAAGGAAGTTGAATGATTCTTGAGAACACCAATTTTTGTGATACAGACCTTATTATTTGTAATATTGCTCATAATGTGAGAAAGATATTCACTACAACACTCATAAATAAAGGTACCTACCCATGTATTTATTGTTATCGTGTATGATAAAGTGGATAGGCAGAATCGATGATCACTGCCTTAAAATGTCTTTGTTCTTATCTGTGCATATAATGTGTCTATGCCACTGGCGTAGCTAGCCCTAAGTGGGCCCCGTATCAAAACTCCTTTAGGGCCCTTTTCTAGAAAAGAAAGGTTTCCCGAAATTTCACCTTTCCTGTTAGTGGTACTGTAGTTATACATGTTGGAACCCTGTAGCTTGGGGGTCTCATATCATTGATATGGCTAATACGGCAGTAGCTACACCCCTGATGCATGTTACAATTAATGTCAATTTTGAACAGGGCATGAGCAATGAAAGGGCATCTAAAAAGTGTTCAGGGTCTAGTAAGCCTGGGCAGTGCTTATACTCCACGTATGTGCTTGATGCGCCAGGAAGGATCTTCATGCTACTTCACTTTTGCCTTTAGTCTTGTTATGGTCAATCTTTTAGTTAATTCTGGCAGAGAGAATTTTTTCCGGTGGTTTGTGCAGAGCTTCAATTTTGAGGCTGCATAGGCATCAAAAGCCGTAGTAGAAAGATATGCAGACTCGATTGTTCTGGCTTCTTTGGCAAGAGAGTTGGCCAGCTCGTTCCCCTCGATATCAACGTTGGCTGGCATTCACTGAAGGGTGCAGAACCTTCCCACTGCCTAAATGGAGGGCAGGAGAGAGTTGATGTCTTGAGTGAGCCTGGTTTTTCCTCCCTGAAGGGCGTCGAGAGCGAACAGGCAATGCGAAATCACAATGATGCTGTTGGAGTGAGCGATATTTGTCCATTCGAGATATGTATCTAAACCTGTCCTGATTACAAGGAGTTCACATGTAAAGTTGGTGTTGCCGATATAATAATCAATGGACTGTAAGTTTTAATAAATTTTAATGAGCGAAACGGATCCCAACCAAATGGGATAGCTATACTTTTCGAACTGAATACAAAGGTTACAACAGTTGACTCGGAGCAAAATCTATACAAGGAATTCTCGCCAATTGGCGCCAACAGTTGGGTACCCGTGTAGTGGTGCGATAAAGCCGAAGTCGTCCGTCAGTTGTTCTCTCAAGCATGTAATAATTGTAGATTCGCGACAAGCTTGATTACGTCCTATACGATCCCGTATTTCTCGGAAGAATAATTCACATTTTCTCTCTCAGACGTCATAAGAATAGTGCTCAAAGGAAACTTATATTCTTATTTGATTCCTACTGAATTTTCTCATGCAAAACAACTACATTTCATTAAGATAGGACTTCAAATAACGCTTCTTGGGAACTCTTGAGGTTCTTATGATGTGAGATAATTGCGAATCATTTGCATATTCTGTCATCCAAAAAAAGCAGGGTGAAAATCTCAAGCGATTTGGAGAATTTATTCAGGGTGTTGTACTTTATATTGCGAGTCATGTGTTTCAAAAAACAATTTAGAAGTTTAAGAAATAAATATGAGATATTCTAGTGATGAAGAAGACCTAAATGAACCACACTTGAGAAATTGAAGTTGCTTTTGTAAGATAATACCGTATGCAAATTTAGAAAATCTTGAAAATAATCGATCAAAAAAGAATAAATGGTAGTACAACATATTACGTTATACTCAAAGAAAGAAAATCATAATCATTTCACATATTACATTAATGGAGCCAAATATTGGTTAACGATTCGTTATAAAGATGGGACTGTGAGTGATGTTTTGAATATACGATTCTCTTCATGAAGGCCTTTTGAAAATATGTGTTTGATCTCTGAATCTGTCAAATGATTTGTAACCTCACCTCTTTGTTTCCATATATACCTGTGAGGCCGAGTTCCAAATAACGTGAAATACTTCGCATCATTCCATACGAAGAGGGATTATTGGATTGGAGTACATGATTCAATTCCAGCACAGTATGCAGCTAAGTAGCTGAATACCTTACCTTTGCACTATGGTCTTTTCAAGATGGTCTTAGCTACGATGGTTCTCCAAAGAAAAATAGTCATTAACATGGAAAACTGTTCAATTATAATGCAGGTTATTACGTAAAAGATTGAAATTATTAACTTAAATGAAAAAAGATGAGGTTCTAGTCTGAAAAAATGATATTTTTGTAATGAAATATGAACGTAACAAGATATTTTGCAATTTTTCTTTAAAAAGTCAAGTTATCGCTGAACAAATGTATAACAATCAGTTAATGAAACTGTAAGCTAGTGGTCATGATTGTGGGGGGCAGGGAATCTAGGGGGCCCAAAGCTTAACTGACGCTAAGTTCGTACTTGGGATTGGTATGTATTTGGACTACAACCAAAAATTGAGTTTGTAGGGGTCCTAATATTTTCCGTTACGCCATTGCGAACACTTTGTAATGAGGGACTATTCCTACTTCCCTCTAATTCCCCTTGTCTACTCTCGGACTTGGCTAGATGTGTGGGAGGAACTAATTCATCAGACGACATGATTCACTAAAATCGTTTATTTGTCACAATATTCAACACAGACACAATAATAATCCAATTAAGATAGTTTTGATCAATAATTAAAGCGCAAAGGTGAGACCTGTTAGCAAGGGGATAATATTTACGGACATTCAACTAATCTGTACGATAACTTATACGTTCGTTTCTAACTCGGACGCGTACTAACAATTTACTCTCTAACTTCTATTTAAACAAGGAGCACAGTACCTGAACTCTTAAGCTTCAAAAGTCCTATAGCTGAGGCCTTGAACACTCAAGGTTGGCTTGATCACCACGCATCCGAGCGATCCTTACTTTGGTAATCTTCAATTTTCACTTTAACAATCTTAAATTCTTACTTCACTAACTCTCAAAATTCGTGAATACAGAATTTATATAATAAACTTAATTTGCGTAATCATGTTTTCTTACCTTCGGTGAAAGTTGGTTGAATTAATTATTTCCTTAAATAATCCCCAAGAAATTAGTAGAGCCGCGTATAGATCCGTCACAACTTGAACGGTGACATTAATTGTAGTTATGGGTTTGAGAGCAGATTTCACCAGAGAGCTCTATGCAGAACAATGCCCTAAATTAAACTGACACTTAAAGTCTTAGGGAGACAAACATAATGTTATGTAGAGTATAGGCTGACGAGATGGCAACTTAAGTGTACTTCTCTTGATCTGACCATCTTTCAGATCCGTCACCAATAGCTAATTTGAATCAACCAGAAATAGACTGCCAGTATTGTTAGCATATTGAAATGTGTTACCTATTTAATATCCATATTCATTAATGAAAAATTAGTTAATTTTTAAGACAAAAAAGTTACACAGCAGAAAGTTTTCTAGGCGCCAATAAAAGTTTAGATCTTAAAAACAAACAAGCATTAGCAGTGCAAATATTTCATGTTGTTCCGAAGCGAAGTGAAATAAAAAATATTCCAATACACCATCTTTTTATTTTCAACTGTAATTCAACGTGAATGTACATATTTTTTTTCAGGAGTAAAATTAATATCCGTAATATACGAGCACTCTAATATCCAAACATTAGAGAGACAAATATAAACCCCAATTCACCGTTCGGGGATGTTTATTGCCAACTCTAACAGACCAAGTCCATTGACGAAACTGAATCAATTAATTCTGTACCACAGATTTCACAGTAAATATTCAAAGTTTACTCCGAACCCTGAGTAAGTGGAATCATAAAGAGGAATTTTAAACGTTCCCCATACATCAAAACTTTGTGCGGAAGATGTGAAATCGGATATTGTTGAAATGATGCCCAAACATATTAACTTTTCTTCCACACAGAGTTTTTGCCTGTAGATATTCAAAAGAAAGCCAGACAGCAAGTAATGTAGTTTTCTTTATTAATATTAAAAAAGGGGGAGGGAGGGAAGGCAAATGCTGGGTGGGAATGAACAGTTTGTAATATGTAAGGGCCACGCCGTAACCGCAGAAACGACAACAACAGACAACATAATTCAACGGTTATTGGCACATCCCTGATCTCATTTCCGAATGCCGGAAAGGGACCGATTACATATTTATATTTTACAGGTTCAGATCTTTTTTTTTTTTATAATTTGACCATTTTGAGATCCTTTATGCACAAGAATCAAGGCAGAGGTTCTCAAACTTTCGATCGCATTGAACCTCCTTTATGTATCATCTTGACATCGCGAACCCCAAGAGATTTTGAACATCCCTCCCTGACTCCCAACATAGGGCTGGTTGATTTGAAGATTTTGGTTCAGTATGTGAGTGAATATTAGCGTCTCACTACTCAGCCACTCGAAGGCTTTTGGCGACGGACTTCGTAATTTCAAACCATGGTCAAGTGACGGGGACGACAGCTGAGCTTTCACCCCTTTCCCTAGCTTCCACACCACACCAATGGAAAGACCAATAACCCTAAAATTGCCTGTGCTACTTATACAGACATTTCTTTTTCTTTAAAGTAAACAGTAAGAATCAGATTAAAAATATTTCAATTTTTTCACGAGGCTTTCAGAGCCCGTAAAAGAAGGAAATCTTAACTTTTAAGGAGAGACCTTCACGGACCCCCCCCCCTCCCCTGATATTGGAGATACCCAGAGATCCACGGACCCTAATTTAAATACCACTACACTAAGAAAAAGACTAACTGTATGATATCTGACAGGTAACATATAGCACTAAGTTATTAAAATCGGCTTTGGCTGAAAGCTAATAAAATAAAATAACTAATACAGAATTTTGAGTCGATTAAAAAAATATAAATTTTTCTAAGTTATGAAAAAATATTTTCTATATATTAACCTTAAAAATATTTTCTTTTAAAAAAAAAATCCCTTAAAAATTCTTTCCTTTTAGAAATGCGTCGGTTATTAGTACATGAATATAAATATAAAATTGTATTAATTATAAAATAATAGGGAAAAAAACCCAAACCCAAACCAGAAATGGTTTTTTAAAAATAGTTTTTTTTTATCCATTTAGTTTTATAGAACTTATAAAATAAAATTTATTATATATATTTATATATATATATAAATTCCTTACTGGTAATTTGTACTGAGACTATAAGAAATTAATTTTTGCACGTATTATGATTGCATGTAATAGCTGCTTTAGTAAAGGAATATTCCTCATTAAACTTACAAAGAACCGCTGTCAACAGAGATTCAATCAATCAATCAATCACTCATTCAGGTAAAGAATACATTATTATTTTTCTCTCCAAAAAAAACCTGTATCTTTAAAATTGCAGTGTGGAAAAATTTGAAGTATATTTTTTTCCCTATATTTCATTCAACACGAAATGAACTTTTTATTAATTTGTCCACCTCCCCCTAAAGGAAAGGGTGCATGATGAGAGTCATCTGCTGAGTAATTTTCCCAATGGCTTCAATTAGAGAATAACGCCCCAGCCAGAAATCAAACGACACACCATCCCCCCCCGGCTCCACAGCTTTTAAACCAACTCCCCCCTCTCCGACTTTTTTTCTTCTTATTTACGTATTTCGCCTTGATTTGTTTTTATATCCCGAAATTTTTTTCCCGCCATATTTACTTTCTCAAATATTTAAAGAAAGAAAAA
Source organism: Trichonephila clavata (assembly GCA_019973975.1). Taxonomy (NCBI): domain Eukaryota; kingdom Metazoa; phylum Arthropoda; class Arachnida; order Araneae; family Nephilidae; genus Trichonephila; species Trichonephila clavata. Next base: position 134,838 of record BMAO01034265.1, on the reverse strand, counting down.
AAAATCTGAAACCAAGATCACGAGGAGGGGGGAGGGAAGGCAAGAAACGCCTATAAATATATAAGGATTAAATTTTTTCCCTCCTCTTTGTTGAAGTTTTTAATCCTTGTCACCCTAATTTCTATTTTAAAGACAATTATCGACCACAACTGCTCCCATAGCGAGATTTAATAGCGGATAAAAACGATCGTTTTTTTTCCTTAAACTCATTGTACTAGTGTCGATGTTGCACTTTAACGCTCGCGCTTGGCGCTATTTATTGGCTAATTAATGGCGAAAATTTTCAAAAGAGGAGCAATTACTTTCCATTTATGGCTCCCATTTCCTTAGGGCGTCGAATGGAATTGGCGAATAAAAGATAAGATATTGACGCATTAATTGTTGCAACCGACTTGAACGGATAGTAAATCGGAAAATTATACGCCGGATAACCGCAATCGAGGAAAGTAATTCTTAAAATTTTTTCCCTTTTATTAGATCATGAGCTTCAAATCTGTAATTTTAAGTGCTGTTTTGGACAGTTATATTACTTCAAGGAATCTGGAATATTGTTCATCTTTGCCATTATTTTTACAGCTGGAGTAAAAAATGTTGCATAATATGAATAGTTTTAATTTTTCATTCTACATATTTATGAAATAATCCATTTGAAACATTTTTATTCTTGGCGTTTCAATTGTTTCTTTGTTTCCATTGCCAGACTTTGTAGCAGTTTTAAAATGTTTCACAGTTAAAGTTGCTTTCTATAGAGAAACCGTATTATGATACTCATTTGCTTGACTTATATTGGATTTGCTTGGAGTATATTTATTTTAATTTTTCGTTGTCGTATGAAAAGCATTTTAAGTAGAAATTAACCATTGCTTCTTAATCTTAACAGCAATCTTAACAGTCTGAATTGTTCAGATTTTATTCTGTTTCTTATAATGCATATTGTTTTGCAACTTAGAATTTGATAAAATTGACACAATTTTACGGGAAAAATTCTGACTTCTCGTGATGATAATGTGTGTGATGTAATTTAGCCTAACGCAAACTATTTTTATAAAGATTGAATATGATGTTGTTGTGGCAATCCTCCAGAGTATGACGAAATCAGACAAGATGAATTAAATCGTTGACTCTCAAAAAGTCGAGAACGAGAAATGGATCAGTGTAGATAGATATATTTGCTTATGAGATCCATGCAACGCATTGTGTTCGTGGAACTCCTGATGATCTTGACACAGATGGAGAAGGTATTTTTGTTCGCTGAGAATGAGAGGCACTTGATGTGAGCACTGGCAAGAGACTAGAGCATGTAATCTGAGAGCATCTGTCACATTTGAAGGTTAGGGCCACACAGACCGGGTCTATTAACCGCATACCAAAGATAAGTAGGAGGCACCCTCCACCAAATTTTAAGGTTTTTTTTTAACGAGTATAATTCCAGATAGGTGGATTTGGAGGGAGGTGGAAGATTACAGTTATCATTCGCTAATAAATTTTAAATGGTATTTAAAATTTTATTTTCTTTATTTTAGATTCGATTTCCTTGGAACTTTTATTTAACTTAACTCAGTGGCGCAACAGCCCATAAGGGTCAAGGCCTACTGTGCCCATATCAGTATACGTGACCTTGGTCCCTGAGCAGATATTCCAGTCAGGTGGTCAGTCCGACGCGAAACCCCCAGTGTTAAATTTCCAAGGAAGCTTGGTACTCATTTATCGACCCACTAAAGGGATGAAAGCTAAGTCGAGTTTGAACCTCGGATCTGTGGTGTAGAAGCACGAAGCAGTTCCACAGTCATTGGGCTTCGGGATTTTTATTTATTTTTTATTTTTACCATTACTAGATTTTGATAAAGTATAAGCAAATATTTTCTTTTTTTTCTTCAACAATAAGGAATAAGGAATAATATCTCTTAAAATAACTATCCACTCAGAGAAAGTGCAATGAAAAGCACTGTTAGGGTTTTTGTACGCCACTAGATAGCGCTATTTAAATTATAAGGTGTGCATTATTATTTTTTACAGAAGAGAGAATGTAGGGAACAAAGAATTGTGCAGGAGGCTGTACAGGCCATTCGCTCCATGTTAGCGATATTTTTTAATTACATCATTTGAATAAACCATATGAAAAGAGATCAACAAGATATCATTCTTTAAGGTTTTTTTCTAATATGGCCTTTAAGCATAAGTTTAAAATGGAAGTTGAGGAAATGTCGAAGGATAACTGGGCAATCTTAAACAAGAACCCGTCCAGGGCCCCTGCGGCTCCTAGAAAAGCTGCTGTAGCTCTTTTCAGACTTTTGATAGGTCATGACTGTCCGAGATGCATCTCTACGGAATTCGTATCGCCAACCCACCGGAATGTACTCTGTGTGACTCTGGTTAGCCTATGACCGCTGAACATTTGGTCGTGTGCCCTGCACTAATTAGACTTAATTCAACTGTCGAAAAATACTGGAGAGCACGTGCACAGATGGCATTGGTGCTATTGTAGTCTGTGGCATTTGTAAAATAAATAAAATATTTTCAAATCAACGCAATTGTCAGAGCATTTCTTTTTAATCGTTGGCTTAACTGAAATTTTTCCTAGTAATAATTATTTTCCCAACGTTGGTACAGGTAATCGAAATTGCGATAAATATACATCATTTACAAATAAATAGTAAAATTATTCCATTGAATTAGTTTTAATTTTAAAATATTACATTATTCTAGGTTGAAAGGAAGATTTCTTTTACGTGAAAAAAAAAGCATACGTTCCAAATGTGATGTTTTCCTAGTTTTCTAACGCCCTTTCTTTGTACATGATTCGAAATGCTTTGGTGAAATTTCAGCATTTTATTCTAAAACAAAAAAAAGTTTATCTACTCAGCGGGAATTTGCTCATTTGAAGATACTGTATAGCGTAAAGCGATTTGCAAAATATTTGAAAGTATACTTTCATTTTTTTGCATTATGCAAAAGCATCTTTTTATTTTTTCCTTCGCCATCTCAAATTTATGTAAGCCACTTTGCATCTTTTTACATAAGCACCCCCACTATACGGATTTATCTTAAAATTTTTTGACATAATACTACTTTTTGGTGGGAGGGAGACTTAGCATAGAAAATTTTTTGAAAGTGTTAGAAAAAAGAGATATATTTTCCCTACCCTTATTCAATTCATTAGTTTAGTTTAGTTAAATTTAAATTTTTATAAAAATTTTGGAACATATGGTTTATTTTTTTTATCCTGAGGGAGTGAGAGTTAAATTAACGTCGCACTAGAATTCAACAAGATGGCTATTGACAACTGACCGCGTGATTTTGAACCTCGGTCAAGTGATGAGGGTTACATCAGAGCTGATTCTCTCTGAACTTCTACACTACTTATATAAGTTAACTTTGAGTCTCGCAGAATAAACGTGCTTCAACCCCATTTATACGGTTAGTCTTCAGTGGCACTAGGTTCCAAATTCACGATTCACCACGAATTCGTGACCACGACCACGTGGCTACTTAGTCACAGTGTGGCGTGGAAGTTTGAAGACTAAGGTGCAAGTTCATATGTCGTCTATTAATCATGGTACAAAATTATGAAATCAATAACTCTCGAGGTATTTCAGTGAATAAGTGTTTATTTACTCCGCAGTATAAAGCAAAACGATGACTATTGGGATGGACCTCACAATTTTGAACTACGGTTAAGTGACGAGGACAACACCTGAGCGGTTACCTCTCTCCAAACTACCACACCACGTCCACGGAATGACTTTGATCCACGACAGATTTAACGTGCAACCAGGGACGTCTTAAGACTCTGAGGTCCTGAAACCAGAGAAACTTTAAGGATTTTTGAAGCCCTGGACCCCTATGTAAAATTAGGCCCTACCTGAGATCTATTAAGGTAGATAGTATATAGTATGCAAATGCATTGTCAAATACTCGTTCAAATGGTAATTTAAAACAAATAAATGTGTACGACTTCCATAAATCTCAAAACCTTATGCACAAACCGGCTCAACCGATGTCCACATTTCGAATATATGAGTTGAAGGATTGCTCATGGAATTTGGACTAGGCCCAGACATGGACAACGGTCATCACATAATAATAGTCTTACCACTTTTCCCAGTTGACATGTTGTTTGAAATTCCCTGTTTTCGGAGAATGTGTACGGGAATAATATTTGACAATTAAAATTATCCAGATCATGATCTTATTAAGACAGAGTCGAGAAAGAGACAAAGCCCCCACCGAGGGTGAGGCCATGGGCCTAGGGGGCCCATTTGGACTATACCTTAAGACATTTCTACGTGCATCAACCCTTCTACATGGTGGGTTTTCAGTGGCCCAAGGATTCGAACTCATGACACTCCGGCAAAGAGTTCTTAACCATAACCACTAGGCTACCATGGCTAAGACGTTGCTTCAAAATGGCACGTTAACAAAAAAAATTAGATATCGTCTTGTTATTTGATCAAAATTACGCGGTTCGTCGCCAATAATTCTCGTTTTGCTTCGAAATACAAACTTAACAACCTACCGGTAAATCAATTCGCCATAAAACGTCCATAATGCCAAATTTCTTCCTAAAATGTTAACAGCGTCTTTTATACACACAAGTAAACATTGCTATATTTAATACATAAAATAGTGAAAACAATAAAGAAACCTTCCTTCTTAAAAAATAATGATAAACTCTTATAAATGCCAGAAGTAAAATGACCTTTTTGATGATAGTGATTGGGAATGCTACCAAAAAATTCCCTATCAGAGGTTGCTAACTCAGTAAAACATCTCTATATTCTGTTCATCGACGAAGCTCTATATATATATTCCCATTATTACCACTCAACTCTTCGGCGATAGAATCCTCCATTAGCGAAAAGATACCCTTCGAATTTCTGCGCAACGTGTCCACACACTGATGAATCGCGCTTCATCATCCCCATCGTTTTGGGAATTCTTCTCCGTCCGGACAAACAAAGTGGAAGGTCGTCCTGTCACCATCTATATTGATCGGCAATTTGCAAAATGAATTCCCCAATTCCCACAGGTGATACGACCGATGAAGTCAAACGCGCGCCAGTCTTACCCTCTGGGAGGCAGTTGCTTGGCGATTAGTGATTAGTGGCGATATTTCACCCTTTTTTTTGTGCCTTTTGCTTTCATCTGCCCTGTCCAAAATGACGGAGAGCTTTCGGTGTCTTTTATCATCCGTACAAGGCAGATGACGAATATGGTAGGAAAACATTTAATTCTGGATGGAAAAAAATGCGTGATTAATGATCGAGTAGGTCCTTTTCGTTCTGGCGGGTGGAAAAAAAAGGCATTTGGTTGGAGTTCTTTTTCGGTGGGGTGTGTGTATTTTTAGATATTAATTGTGTCTGGATCTAATTACTTTTTACAAGATGTTCTGGGTGGTAATTAATTTAATTGTCGATTCATTAGAGTCGTTTCTTTAGTAGAGTATTTCAGTTTGTATCAGAAGATGTTAAGTGAATACATAGTAACCACATTCTCTCTTTGAAAGAAAGTTGTTCGCTGACAATTTGAACAAAAAACAGAAAATTTTTCAAAAGTGTGACAAAACTAGACCTTCTATATTCCATTTATATGCACGCAATAACAGATTAACGTATTGAAATATTTTTTGTTTAAATGTCAAAAACATTTCTCTTCAAAATAGAATAGTTACTGTGGATTCAGTGAACACACACACACACAATTTCTAATATTAATCTAGGATCAATAAAATTAGAGACATACTTGACATCCTGCAAATGCAGTTCTTTTCAAATGTCTACTTTTTTTGAAAAACATTTGTCGTCAGGGAAATTTTAAGACATGGGTCAACTGGACCCGAATCCATGGCCTCCTCCTTAACAGGTAGTCTTGACTCATTCCCAATAAGACCATTATCCGAATAATTTTAATCGTCAAACGTTATTCTCGGGCATGTCCTCCGAAAAACTGGCCATTTTGAATTCTATGTCAACTGGCATCATTGGCAAAAAAGCATTGTTATGCCATTTCTGTCGTTTAAGTAGACCTAAGGCCTACCATCATGAACTACCATTTAATATAAAGGCGACAGTCGAACGAGTCGGTTTATGCTTAGATTTGTAAGATTGTGGGTCACTCACATTTATTTGTTACGGTTTGCACAAGTATTTGACATTAGTTGCGATATATTATCTTCCTAAAAGGGTTACAGATGGAGCCCACATTTTCTTAGGAGTCTAGGGCCTCATAAAGACGTTGCTGAATGTCGTATGCAGCTATCGGACATTATAAAGAATAATATGATGGACATAAGTAATAGTGTATGTCAGGCGCAGTATGTATAAGATGGAAGATCTAAATACGTTGAATCGTAGACAAATTATCGACGTCCTGAATAGGTCAATCTCCTTTGGATGTGATGAAGTGATATGGTTATATCATTAGTATGTATTCTGAAATAACCATCTTTGCAAAAGACAGCTACCTCCCCCCCCTCTCTTGAACTACAGATTATATAAATGATTGCGGCTATACTTTTTGGCACACACAGTGGACAGATCAGTGTATACACAAACCTTTCTTATGTGATTTATATTCTAAAAAAACATGTAGATGAAGGCGCATGCGCGCGTTTAGAGTTAATCTCTCTATGGTTAAACTTAAAAACCTGTAATTCTAGGGGAGAGGGGAGTTTTATCCCCAAACCCCACTCTTGTGTATCCCTCTAGCATATGTGTTATTGTGCAAAAGTTATTTGGAAAACTAAAAGCTGGTTCACTAAAAAGTGTTAGCAACCATCCTGTCCATAATTTTCTCGCTGTAGGGGGCAGCTTACAAAGTTACACTTCCCACAAGCTTATCTCTTCTGACCATACATCACATGATGCAAGTCTTATCTTGGTCAGTAAAACTTTGCCATTGAACGTTAGACACATGGAATAATATAGTCGGACTGATGAGTCCAGATTTATGTTGGTACAAGCCGATGAGAGGGAACAAATACAGCACAAATTGTATGAATCAATGGCTCTTCTTACTAGCAGGGTATTGACTCTTCAAGCTGCTGGAAAAGGTATTATCGCTTGGAGACTATTTGGAGCGAAACTATATGCTTCAGATCAGCCGTCACTGGTCAAATATTTTTGATGCCCTTGGGCTCCCATCTATATGTCTTCAAAACTCCACTGAAGTCCTACAGAGTCCTTACATGGTCAACAAAATCATCCACTGGATCATTACTCTTGAATTTTTTTCGAATAGTTCGATGAATGTTTTTTTTTTTTTTTTTTTTTTTTTTTTACAGACATGACTTTGCTTTCCTTTCCATTTAGGTCAGCAAATCTCATTACATTTAAGATGCCATCGAGTCAGAAGTTTACTCCTCAGATCCCTCTTCTTTAAATCTGTATGAATTGCAAGAGATTGTTCAGATGTCCCCTTGGTCTTTATGATTTTTGATATTTTGTCGAATCCATGCCGAGACAAGTTTCCACTGCCACCAATAGGACGAAATATGGTGCTTCACAATACTAGAAAAGGTATTGTGAAAAAATAGCTTACAGAGATGATTTGATTGATAAAAAGAGGGCCCTGCTGCATGATGGAACCAGGGACGTCTTAAGGCATGGGCCAACTGGGCCCGAGCCTCGGCCATAACGAGGGCCTCTTCTTGTTCTCGACTCAAAAGGAAAACTCGACTCGTTAGGAAGATCAAAATTTCGAATACTTTCAAAGATCAAAGATTTTTTTCCGGTTGTATTCTCCGAAAAACTAGGAATTTCGGACGATATGTCAACTGGCTACATGTGATGACCATCGTCTACGTACAGGCCTATGCCTACCATCATACACCCTCATTCCTCATTCAGTTAAAAGGCGGCAGTCGGTTGAACTGGTATATGCGATTGTAAATCACGCACGTTTATCTGTTTCGGGTAATTGTTTGTACGAGTATTTGACAACGTATGCTATATGTACTGTTTACTTTTAAGGGTCATAGGTGGGGCCTACACCTGTGTAGGGGCCGAGGACCTCAAGAAATCTTAAGACGTCCCTGGAGGGAACCTGTTCATATTTAAAACAGAAAAATGATTGATTAGAAGAAATGGAGAGATGGGGTGAACAGATGCCTGTAATAGATTCATAAAGTTCTATACTAATAATATTAGTAAATAGTGTTGTTTGTTTAAAATAATTATAATAAAAGACTACTCCGGTAAATAGAGGCCATGTTTTTAATTAACAAAGTGTGATTGTAACAGTATCTATAAATCAATAAAGAAATTTTTAATGAAAGTTTAAAAATCACCAACAAAAATAAAAGGAAGTTAATGCAAAACCATTTATAATTTTTCACGCTAAGTAAATTGTTATTATTGCTTCGATACATATATTATTTTCTAAAAATTAATTGAAGTAAAAAGTATTATTTTTATAATTTATTCAATCAAAAGTTCTAACCAGTATTCTTAATAATAATTAAAGATGTTATCAAGAAACAACACACACACAAGAGTTTAAATATACAATAATTTATTTCATGTGTAAAATTCAAATTCGCACAAGAAATCAATGCAAGAAAAAAACTTATGTTACAAAATATTTCACTTGTCGATGGGCGTCTTAGTAAGCCAAGGGTTCAAGTCATGAGGGAAGATGCACAAGTGCCATTGTAAATTTAAGTGCTAATTCTACTAATAATTTGTGTAGAATAGTAAGAGCATTAAATCAATATTGACCTCTAAGTCCTCCCGTGCATGATGTGAGAATTAGTAAAATGAGGTTGCTGTACAAATTTTTCCATCATCTTTTAACTCCTATACGAAAAAAAAAAATGATTGTCCGTGTAATGGCTTATTGAATGAACAAAATTTGATTGATCACTAAGAAAAGAGCTTTAGTTTCGTTCATGTGTCACGAAGTATCCAGATCTTTTACTATCTTTTTTCCAGAAAACATGGAATAATATTTCTAATTAGCGGTCCTGTATTGCATACTGAAACGCACTTTTACTTTTATACTAGAATGTGACCTAACACTTCTCAACAAATCTGAAAGACTGCGGATCAGGTTTTATTGTTGTGTTGGTATTTTTAATAAAGTATTATATCTCCCTTGATGAAGCGAATTTTGCTATCGAAGAGGTGGAGATAGAAATTTTTTCAGAGTGATCGATGTATACAAATGAAAAAAAAAAGCATGTTTGCTTATAAAACTTTCGAATTTGTCAGATATTGCCTAAACCAGGGGCACTCAACCTTTTTTTCTGCTAGGCCGCATACATGTGATGACTATTTCACGCGGGCCGCAGCATGAGGATTAAGGGAGAGAGGGGAAGGAGAAATGCTTTAACACCAAGATAATATAGAAAATTTAAAATATGGAACTTGATCAAAATATTAAAACTCTTATATTTTGCTTGTTTAATTATCATTTTTTATATTTTTTTATTTTTGTCACTGAATTTTTCTAAATTAGAAGCATTTAAAAATCTCTCTTTCATAATTTCTGCATCAGAAAATGGTTTCATATGATTACTAATGATATGACAAACTCCATAGGGTACCTTTGTTATCGCTATGACATTACCACTGGCAAAACACTTTTTTGATGTTGTAATGATTATTCAAGAAAGCCTGTTTATCATCTCTTGAAAGAGATCTTCGAAGAAAAGGGTCGTTGAACTATTTCTGTTTACAGGTATTTTTTAAATAAACTTTCGTGACAAATCAAACAATTACTGAACGATGCTTGTTTTTCACTACAAGATAGTCAACTTCCCAATCGTCTTGAAACAATCTATTTTCTTCAAATATTTTTCGCTTGCAAGATATTAAAGATAGTTAAAAATTAGTTGCACTCTTAAAATGGTCACTACTGCCCTGCTGTCTATTATAACTAATCCGAAAAAAAAATATCCATTCGCACCCAAACGACATCGGCAGCAAAAAACAAAATTGATATTGTTGAATTTTTAACAAAGAATTTCCCACGAAGTTTTCATGAATAAATGAATTTCTCAGTCTGATGGGCCACGGTCTGTGGATCGCTGTGGTCTAAACAATAGACTCTGCAAAAATAGACATCACACGTGGGAATGTTATATTTTGTGTTATTGTGCTCAGATACAATAACAAATATATCGATCCTCCTCTGGGTCACACCCTTCGGAAAAAGGTCAAGCTTATTTTGCATTGATTCTGTTATCGTGAAATGATGGAATGGTGAACGTCGATGGAAAAAGTAATATTTCTGATTGACTGGTTTTCAAGTCGTTTCACGGAACGCCAGCACTTACTATTTACCATTCGTCTTCTGGAAGCCAATAGCCTTCTAATCTATTCAACCCATCTTGAAGGGAAATAGCGAAAGTTCTAAGATCTTTTTATCAGCACTTACATGCAACTTCTGTAACCAATGCTGGTTTTCGTACAAACTATAGTGTAATAAATATGTTATCATCACATCCGAATTTGATATTTGTAAGCAAAAATTTACACAGACATACAGTATTTTGTTGTATACTCAGAAGTCAATTTCCTACAATTTGTTTGCATACTGTTATACTTGTATAGAGAATGGTTTCTAAATGATAGTTTCTGTAAATACCCTCCGCCTACATAACAAAGTTTTACTTAGTGTGTTCAGTCCGCAATTGTATCTATTTTTTGACGCAAATCCCATCCACCAATGGTTTCATGTAACCCTCCGCGACAGTTGTTGTTGTAGCTTCCATCTTGGAACAGCGTGCGAATAACACCGTCTTGAAATAAACCAAATTACAGTCCAATAGCCGCATCGTTCTTGAAAAAACTCGAACCAGCGTTCTCTCACGAACATTTGTTTAGTACAACATCGTGTATTTCATAACCTCCGTAGTGTTAACTATTTACCACCAGAAAAAACGCAGAATTACAGGTGCTCTTACATATTTTGCATTTTTGCTAGATTTGATTTCCTTTTTATTAAAATCACACTCCGAAGTAGCGCGAAAGTTATTGGACATTGACTTGATAATTTTACACCATTGTCAAGTGATCTGTACCGGCAGCCCACTCTCCAAACTTCTACACCAGACGAACGTGAGGACTTTGATCTTCAACTGATTATAGCGTTAATCAGCCTTTTTACAAGACGGGTCTTGTTCTCTTTCTGTGGTACCAAAACTCGGAACCATGACCAGACAACGACGACCGAAAATTCACGACTATTTGTAAGTTCAGTAGTAATTATGCTACGCGTAAAACGTATTTTGGCTTTTTACGGTAACCTTTTTATTGATATAAACAAAACTTTTCTGTTAATAATGAGTTCTCTTTTTATTTTCGGTGACGCTTTCATGTGATGCGATTATTTTATTTCACTCTATACAATTCCAATATCAAAATACTTCATTTTAAATGCGAGAACGAATTTGATAGACACACTGTAATTTTACTCTTCAAGCAATGAAGTATTTTAATAACCATTATTACAAGCCATATCTCATTCACGTCTATGTTTTGAGCTTTACTCTAGATTTAGTAATGTTTCATTCCCGATTCGAAACTTCATTAACACTTCCCCACGTTGAGCGAATAATTGTCACGAAGTAATGTTTTAATCTAATTCCGCTTATCCCATTAAGGCCCAATTTTCTGAGAAGGCCAGCCCATCTATGCTCGATCGAGTTCGCCGCTCCCTTTCAATCGGCGCCATTAAAGGGATTACTTGCTAATCCCTTGGCGGCTTTCGCAACTTATTTATCGCTTTCGCGACCTCTGCGCTTGTAAATATTAATTGAACTCATAGGCGGAGCAGAAGAGAACCAACTTTCCTCACTGTTATCGCCATGTTAAGTTCGAGTTTAAGACAAACTTATCACTTTGGGAATATTAAGTTTAAGATGTAAGTATTTTAATCTGTGTCGAAAGGGGTGATAATTTTGTTACTTTCAGAACACGTTGTGTCAAAAGAGATTTAGAATTTTATAATTATTTAAAAGATGACAATGGTATATACACTCAGTTAAAGGGACACATTTACAATGGGTAAAATGAGGAAAACCAATCGCCAAAAATAAATTCTATTTTTTTTTTGTATTTTGTTTGTTATACCTAGAGTACTATAGTCCCTTTGGTACTTACGTACTACACCGTCGACCAATTTCTTCAAATTAAAAAACGTCGTCAAATCCCACAATATGCAGCAAATTGAGGAAAACCGTTTCCGTGCATGCTCTAACACTATAATAATTAAGATGACAGCATTTGGCGGTATTTTTTGAATTGGCGACTACTTTTGATTTGGCGAAAGTAGTTGATGGTATAATACATTCGAACCACATTTAATTTTTACTCCAATAGTTGAGGGATCGATTACAACATTGTATCGATTGACATACTCAAAACAAAAAATGGAAATCAGAACAGGACTTTGCATCAGAAATTTAGTCAATTAATACTTAAAAGTTTTTCAGTTGTTGATACTTTTGAAACTGGAGATATTAAGGTTGAAGTTTAGGTGCAACGTTCGTCTTCTGACTGTGGTTCAGAAATATGGGAATTCTCTTGTGAAAGAGCAGTTCTATAAATTTAGTGCGTTGTCAATTTTCCAAATGGGTTCGGCCGAGAATAAAAATAGCAAAGATTGACCAAAAATATTTTTTCATGGGTCTTTGAACAGCTTTCAGAGTTGAATCCTAATTTAGTCCACACTTTTATTGGCGTATTATATAACAATGATCTGCTTGCACAATTTGTTTTTCTTTGCAAAAGGTGTGAGGTAAAATAGGAATTTAGCAATAAGCAGTAAGCAAATCTTACACAACTTGCTTTTTTTTTGTTTGACGTCCCCATTGTTAATGATGTTCAATGTGCCAAGCCCTAATTTGTTAAAATGGCTTAAACAATTTGATTTGAACAATTATATAAATATATAATTATATATGTCTATATAAATGGTTGTTAATGCTAGTCTTCGAAATTTCCAATACATATTATCAAGTAGGAAGAATAAATAAAACCTGATTTAAAATCGTATGCGTCCGGGAAGACATTAATATTAAGATATCTTAGGATTTTATAGTATAATAGTCATTCATTGTTTAAAAAAAATATTTGCTCATATTTATCTCAGATTTGTAGTTTTCCTGGCTCGATTTCATTAGATTAGGATTTGATCTTATAATTGCTGAAATACTTGTCTTAAAATATGCTTTACGAAGCCATCTGAATCATGTTTGAAATAAAACATATTTTTAAAAAAATATTTGAAGTGAAAATTTTTCAAGGCTTATATGATTTGTGTCACCATTTCCGGTCGCTTTTACAAGTAGCGAACCAGTAATTGGTAACAAGTAGGAAATACTTAAGATTCACAAAAAAATTTCGAACTTTTTAAACTTATGGATGAATGTGCAGCTTTAATTTATGTGAGATACAGAATCCAAATAAAACTTGAAAAAAATTGTCAAATAAATCTGAACGTTGGGACGGAATCTCAAGAGACCCTCAAACTTTGAGACAAATTTGTTTACAGACCCTCAAACCTTCAAACTATTTCTTAATGTGGTTTCGTTCTTGGTAAGACTTGTAATAAAAAATGTTGATGTTGCTGCTAATTTTAGTACTATTTGCATTTTTCAAAAGTTATTCGTTACATTCTGTTTCAAAACCATCGCATAGTGTTAAATCTACTGAAAAAGAAGCTAGGTTTACTGGTTTAATTTTTTCCTATTAGAGTTCAAAAAAGTTTTCTGCAGTTGAAATTAAGCTAAACTGTACAGTTTAATTATTTTAATTCATGTGACGTCATAGCGATACAATAAAAGTAATCGCATTTTTCCAGCCAATCAGTTCGTGCACTTTACTGCTGCCAACTTTTGCTTTTAACAGGAACTTTCTTTTAAAAAGTTCATATTATTCAACAATAATAACAAGTATTGGCAATCAAAGCGATTGATAAACAAGCTTGATATAAAAATACACACATAATATATCTATTTTATTTTTAAATTTTAAGAAAACTTTTGGAAGAACTTTAATATTTGAATATCTTTAACCAATTATCAAATTTGAAATTTTATTTCAGTTTTACAAGTACAAGTCTAATAAGAGCTTAAGGCAGCTTTGACTTAAACAGAAAAAACCAAAAAAGGCTCCATTCATGACTGTCACATGATACAGATAAAAATGTGTTCTCCATTGAATTCAAAACAGACATTAAGCTAATGAGGTTGATTCATCACTAGAGGGTGCTGCTATCGCTTAATCATCATCACATGATTATCAGCGTGCGATCATGTAAACAATAACAGCTGATAGCATTACACTTGTGGTTGTGCGCGAACTTTCGAATTTGCTTACATTATTATTTTATATTCTTTTAATTTTTTTAGTACTCTAAATACTTTTAATGTATTTTCTAGTCTTTTGCTTTTCGTATAGTAATTAAATATATACATAGTTTTAGTTAACACTATTAGATTTAAGCTTAGTGCATACTTCTGTTCTTTGACTTCGTGTCTTGTGTTTTTGTACACTTTTAGGCTTAGTAATTAGTTTGTCAGCCACATTGTGTTTCAAAAAATTATGGATCATTCAATTGAACAAAATCCTGTATACTTAAAAATTAAGTATTAAAGTGTAGAACGGGGAGGGGGGGGGGAACTTGGCGATGTCAATTTTTTGGGCGACCAGAATCCATCACCAAGCAACTTAATTTAGCGATAGATGTATTTGGCGACCAGAATCGATAGCCAAGCAACATAATTTAGAGAGAGGTGTTTCGAGAATTTACGAATTGTAATTTTGCAGTAAAAATGGAGATATTAATGTGAAATTAAAAAATAAAATATATTTATAAAGCTATCAGTAATGCATATAAAAATATAAATTATTTGTTTTTTTTTAAGTTGAAGGAATGAAGGGACTTCATTTTGTTCTATGATAGTAGATACAAATCCAAAAATGCCGCCAAAATACTCAGTCGAATCAAACATGAATGAAACACGGGGCTATTTGTTTAGACCACCATCATGTGATTATGACGTCAGATGAATCGAGTCCATTGTACTTGTTCTACTTGTAAAAGTTGGGTAAAATTTAAAATTTTATAGTTGGGTAAAAATGTTCAAACTTTATAAGAAATAATTTTCTTCCGAATATATTAAAATTTAAAAAAATAATCTAGCTTTATGCATGTATAATACTTCTAAATAAAATGCATTTTATCTATCTATGTGAATAGTTTTTTTAAGCAAACGTGTATTTTTTGTAAGAAAGTTTCTGTGAAAATATCAGAAGTTGGCAACAACGAAGCGCCTTAACCGTTACGCTGGAATCCCATATGATTGCTGTTATCGTGTCACTATGACGTTGCATGAGATTTTGAACTGATTGGCTAAAAGCACGTGGTTATCATTATCCTGTGACGTCATAGTCACGTGAATTGAGCTCATTACACTTATCATGTAACGTCTTGAGTTTAGCCCATTCAAGTTGCCAGTTAGAAATAGAAAAATCTCCTTAATTTGACAATATTTTTATCATCGTGGTATATCTACTTTAATCATTATTACTTATTACGATTTGCTAGTGATAAGTATTCAACCATCAACAAATGTTCTTCAGTTAATAAAAATTATTAAATACAGCTTTTTAATCAAAATAGTCTAATGTATACAGCTAATAAATAACCTTAATTTTTAATAGTTTTCCTAAGATCAAATTTTTTCAAATTTTTATAATAGTACTAGCTGGTACACTCGTTCTTCGCACGGGTGAATTGAAAAATTAAACAATACAGATTGAAGAATAAAAAAAGATTTTAATGAGTCAATTTTACGTGAATTGCAAATTAAACAAACAAAAAAAAAGCTTTTTGCATATTTCAGTTGAACAAATAAACCATATTTGTTAAATTTTAAGTCTGAAGGTCTGATAGCCGAAAAAGAATATTTTTTAAAATTTATAACATCCGTAACTTTTTTGTGGGACATTTTTGAAAACACCTTCCTAAGCTAATTTCTGCTCAGCAAAAGCAACACAATGTTACAAATTTTGTGTAATGAACGCTTAAAATAGAGTAAATAATTTATATATGGATATGTAATACTTTAATATTACTTTCTGTTGTATTTATTTTATGTTAAAATTGTAATATTCGCAAGCAACGCCGTTCCTTACATTATAATGGCGATTTAATGGAAACATAGCGTAATGTAGGCGATAGAGCCAAGTTGGCATCATTTTTGGCAACCACGTTTGCAACGGCGATTGAATTGTTACCGGCAAAGTATAAATCCGGCATTCTATACAATGTCTAGGCATTGTATAGAATGCCTAAATCTAGCCGGCAATGTATGAAATTATTCCTATTTCACACATTGCCTAGGCATTCCATAGAATGCCTAATGAGAAACCGGCAAAGTATAAATACATCTCAGATTCGTTTCGAATGTTGTCAATTGGCAAGACATAAAACTTTTAACGCGAGTCTCAGGCTCAGAATCTGTTAGTTAGACATTGCTGTTTGTTCGGAAATGTCAAAATATTCAATTTTACTTATTGTTCAACAAAAAATTGGTTTTTTCCAGAGCTACCTGAAAATGGAAGAGCAAGTTATAGTGTTGGAGAAGGTGTCATGGTCTATAGCAGGGGTCGGCAACCTATGTCACACGTGCCACATGTGGCAGCGCGTACAATTCTCAGAGGCACTTTGCACTTTAAAAAAATTTGTAAATTTTTCAATTGTTTGATTTTCAATATTCGTCTAGTGTCCGTTTTCATATACTGCATGGATCGCTTTTGGTTTTCAGTTATACGAACAACCCCATATCCGAACGGTGTCCGGTCTCAATTGATTCGAAAAAACGACTCGCTACTGCAAATTATAAAATCAAAACAATTTAAAATATTAATAATCAACGCCACACTCTCAGCGGGCCACCATAAAATTATCAAACGTTGACCGGTCCGGAAGATAAAAATGTTGGGAAGAACTGCTATACAGTATTACGTCACGGATCCTCCCCCCCCCAATGGGGCTACATATTGGTATTTTTACCATTTTTAGACCTAGTACATTCCCCAAGGGCTGCTATCCCTTTTTAGTGTGGCACCATGTAGGCGATACCAATTGCTGCCGGTAATTTTGACACCCACTTTCCTTCCCAGAGGGAGGTAACTGAGCTCTGACGATGTGAACTTGTTCCTGGAATTTAATTTGCCAAGTGCAAAATTAAATTCCGAATTCTGGGGATGTGATAGAATTCTGAAAGAACTTTCAACCAAATACAAAATTATTTCACGTTATGACATTGGACTGTACATTAACCTTTGTGACCTTGCCAGAAAAAACAGACAATTATTTAAAAAAGGTATTGTAGTAAAAACTTTGATTTTTTTCGGAATGCCAATATATTGGCACTTGTAATGAGTAGGGAATAGGATGGTTTCTATCGACTTGGAACTTCTGAAGGAATTTGAATACAAGTAAATACGAAATCACAACTTATTAATAATTTTTTTTTAAAATAGCAGTCTCATTATTTTGTCAGAATAACATTTGTACTTCTAGGAATGTAAGTCATTGATATAATATCCTAATCATGACCTTTTTTCATACTTTGCCTAAATAGATTTAGGCATTCTATACAATGCCTAGGCAAAGTATGTAATAAATCTCCTATTTCATACTTTGCCTAAAAACGTCCGGCATTGTATAGAATGCCGGCATTTCATACTTTGCCGGTAACATTTTTATATAGGTTATATAATTCGGTGTGAAACATTTTTAAATACATCACATGTTCACTATAATATATAAACATCATGACAAAGCTTATTTTATTTCAAAGCTCCAAAAAATGATCGAAACCCTTATTAAATAATTCAGTTATTTTAATAAAAAAATCGAAGGCTTCACCCTAGAAAAGTCAAACAAATCGTTTATTTTATTACAATTGTTTTTCCCCCAACGAATCAATTACACAACACAATGCATCATTACATCCAACCTTCAATGACTCAACCACCATTCCAAACCCAAAACGAAACGAGAGGGCGGCATTTAGTTCCCTTCAGCATATCCCGACCAATCATTAACAGAACCAAAGGATATACATTCATTGATACCATTATCCCCGGGTTTGGTTCTCCATTGTGTTGGAGTCTGAATAAAAAGTCATAAAAATGGGGTATAGCCTTTGATTAGTCTCTTCATTGAAAGGAAGGAGTATCTAATACGCTGATACGCCACAGGGGGCGCCACTGCGGTATTTGTTGCGACTTGCTCAAGGATTTTTCCCCCTACGGTGACATTAAAATTCCCTGACGTCAAAGTGTTTCCTGCTTGGTTTAGGAGTAGATTGATTTTCACGTCATGATGCCAGAAGTTTATAACTTGAAAAGGTCGATGTTTCATCTTCATTTGTATCAGTCGCGAAGTCTCATTAAATGAATCATTAATTCTTAAAGCGCTTGGGCCGGTAAATATATTATTAATGGCTTCAATTTCGAGGAGGACCTACAGTTGTGGGAAGTTGGTCAATTTGTTTTTGAGGTTAAGCATGGTATCTCTAATAATTGGCAATGGTTTAAAATGAAAAGTGATTAATGCTTTTGTCACATTTGAAATGAAATGAAATAATTAAATTAAATGTTTTTCGAGAAAAAGTGAGGTATGTGATTAAAAAAAGTATGATAAGCGTTATATAAATGTTTTGTGAAAAACACAAGATAAATTCAACTCTGAAAAAAAAACCCCTTTAAACCAGCGTTTCTCAAACTGTGGGGTGCGCCACCCTGGGGGAGAGGGGTGATAACCCTACGTGGGGGGCGAACATATCCAAAAGTCGAAAGTAAAAGATATTAATTTACTGAAAGGAAGCAAGACAAAACACATTCTAATGTAATAAAAAATATGATATACATTTACGCTGATATAATATACTTATAAATGCTTCAGTACTGCTCACAATGTTTTTGATAATTAATTTAACAAACTAAGCGTTAAGAACAAGTTCAGTTCTTTCAAGTGGCCCCAGTAGTATAACGGAGAATATAAGGGGCCCCCAGCAAAGTCAAGTTTTGGGCTCTAAAGCGTACTTGGTGTCAAACAGGCTTTGCCCCCCCCCAGAATCCTTCCCCCGTGATGCGGAGGTGTACGTTATGCCACTGGGTAACGCCATGGGCTTGTCATATATACAATATTTAATACTTATCTTGTTAATTTGTACGGTTTATATTTAAAGTCATATTTTAGCGGTACATCAACGTGCATTATTGTTAAATTCAATACATTATTATTGTATGGAGAGATTTTGCCCTTAATATTTAAACAGGCAAATAAATAATGCTGCAATAGGAGTGAATGAGTAAATTGTATTAAAGTTGCACTATAAGGCAACACGAGGGCTATTAGTGACAGACTTCATAATTATGAATCTCGATCAAATGACGAGGACGAGAGCTGCACTGCCACTTCCCTCTCCTAACTAACTCACCACACCAACAGAAGGACGTTTAGTCCTCGACATATCAAGCGGGAATCGGCTCTTCCTCAAGGCAAGTCTTCGGTGGTACTAGGTTCGAAAACATGACCATAACCACTAGGCTACTACGGTGACACTTCAAAAGGAAACTCTTAATAGATCTTTGTTATTCCCCATTTTAAATGTTATAAACTATACCTAACATAACCTATTCCATTTATTATTGATTACTTTATTTAATACATTAAAAATAATGAGATATATTATCTTAATGAAATTTTCCTATTACGTTTAAACTGTGATTTCAAAATCGCCGAATTACAATAAGCATTAGATGGTTATATATAGTTTCTCGGTTATGGACGGTTATATTAGACGGTTTGGGTTGCAATAACACATTATAATAGGTCAAGTTTGTTTCCACACCATGCCAACAACCGGGCTTTGATCTTCGACCGACTTAAAGTGCATCGGCCCCTCTTTACGGCTGGTCTTCAATGGCACTGGGGTTCGAACTCATGACACACCAGCCATGAGTCCGTGACCATGACCTCTAAGCTGCCACTGCTTCCAGAAGTGGTTAAAACAGTGCATCGGCCCCTCTTTACGGCTGGTCTTCAATGGCACTCGGGTTCGAACTCATGGCACACCAGCCACGAGTCCGTGACCATGACCTCTAAGCTGCCACTGTTTCCAGAAGAGGTTAATTAGTGCATCGGCCCCTCTGTATGGCTGGTTTTCAATGGCACTGGGGTTCGAACTCATGGCACACCAGCCACGAGTCCGTGACCATGACCGCTAAACTGCCGCTGCTTCCAGAAGAGGTTAAATCAGTGCATTGGCCCCTCTTTACGGCTGGTCTTCAATGGCACTGGGGTTCGAACTCATGACACACCAGCCACGAGTCCGTGACCATGACCTCTAAGCTGCCACTGTTTCCAGAAGAGGTTAAATTAGTGCATCGCCCCTCTGTATGGCTGGTCTTCAATGCACTTGGGTTCGAACTCATGACACACCAGCCACGAGTCCGTGACAATGATAATTAAGCTGCCTCTGCTTCCAGAAGAGGTTAAAACAGTTCATCGACCTCTCTTTACGGCTGCACTTCAATGGCACTGGGTTCGAACTCATGACACACCAGCCACGAGTCCGTGACCATGACCGCTAAACTGCCGCTGCTTCCAGAAGAGGTTAAAACAGTGCATCGGCCCCTCTTTACGGCTGGTCTTCAATGGCACTGGGTTCGAACTCATGACACACCAGCCACGAGTCCGTGACCCTGACCTCTAAGCTGCCACTGTTTCCAGAAGAGGTTAAATTAGTGCATCGGACCCTCTTTACGGCTGGTCTTCAATGGCACTGGGTTCGAATTCATGACTCACCAGCCACGAGTCCGTGACCATGACCTCTAAGCTGCCGCTGCTTCCAGAAGTGGTTAAAACAGTGCATCGGCCCCTCTTTACGGCTGGTCTTCAATGGCACTGGGGTTCGAACTCATGGCACACCAGCCACGAGTCCGTGACCATGACCTCTAAGCTGCCACTGTTTCCAGAAGAGGTTAAATTAGTGCATCGGCCCCTCTGTATGGCTGGTTTTCAATGGCACTGGGGTTCGAACTCATGACACACCAGCCACGAGTCCGTGACCATGACCGCTAAACTGCCGCTACTTCCAGAAGAGGTTAAATCAGTGCATTGGCCCCTCTTTATGGCTGGTCTTCAATGGCACTGGGGTTCGAACTCATGACACACCAGCCACGAGTCCGTGACCATGACCTCTAAGCTGCCACTGTTTCCAGAAGAGGTTAAATTAGTGCATCGGCCCCTCTGTATGGCTGGTCTTCAATGGCACTTGGGTTCGAACTCATGACACACCAGCCACGAGTCCGTGACAATGATAATTAAGCTGCCTCTGCTTCCAGAAGAGGTTAAAACAGTTCATCGACCTCTCTTTACGGCTGGTCTTCAATGGCACTGGGCTTCGAACTCATGACACACCAGCCACGAGTCCGTGACCCTGACCTCTAAGCTGCCACTGTTTCCAGAAGAGGTTAAATTAGTGCATCGGACCCTCTTTACGGCTGGTCTTCAATGGCACTGGGGTTCGAATTCATGACTCACCAGCCACGAGTCCGTGACCATGACCTCTAAGCTGCCGCTGCTTCCAGAAGTGGTTAAAACAGTGCATCGGCCCCTCTTTACGGCTGGTCTTCAATGGCACTGGGGTTCGAACTCATGGCACACCAGCCACGAGTCCGTGACCATGACCTCTAAGCTGCCACTGTTTCCAGAAGAGGTTAAATTAGTGCATCGGCCCCTCTGTATGGCTGGTCTTCAATGGCACTTGGGTTCGAACTCATGTCACACCAGCCACGAGTCCGTGACCATGACCGCTAAACGGCCGCTGCTTCCAGAAGAGGTTAAAACAGTGCATCGGCCCCTCTTTACGGCTGGTCTTCAATGGCACTGGGGTTCGAACTCATGACACACCAGCCACGAGTCCGTGACCCTGACCTCTAAGCTGCCACTGTTTCCAGAAGAGGTTAAATTAGTGCATCGGACCCTCTTTACGGCTGGTCTTCAATGGCACTGGGGTTCGAATTCATGACTCACCAGCCACGAGTCCGTGACCATGACCTCTAAGCTGCCGCTGCTTCCAGAAGTGGTTAAAACAGTGCATCGGCCCCTCTTTACGGCTGGTCTTCAATGGCACTGGGGTTCGAACTCATGGCACACCAGCCACGAGTCCGTGACCATGACCTCTAAGCTGCCACTGTTTCCAGAAGAGGTTAAATTAGTGCATCGGCCCCTCTTTATGGCTGGTTTTCAATGGCACTGGGGTTCGAACTCATGACACACCAGCCACGAGTCCGTGACCATGACCGCTAAACTGCCGCTACTTCCAGAAGAGGTTAAATCAGTGCATTGGCCCCTCTTTACGGCTGGTCTTCAATGGCACTGGGGTTCGAACTCATGACACACCAGCCACGAGTCCGTGACCATGACCTCTAAGCTGCCACTGTTTCCAGAAGAGGTTAAATTAGTGCATCGGCCCCTCTGTATGGCTGGTCTTCAATGGCACTTGGCTTCGAACTCATGACACACCAGCCACGAGTCCGTGACAATGATAATTAAGCTGCCTCTGCTTCCAGAAGAGGTTAAAACAGTTCATCGACCTCTCTTTACGGCTGGTCTTCAATGGCACTGGGGTTCGAACTCATGACACACCAGCCACGAGTCCGTGACCCTGACCTCTAAGCTGCCACTGTTTCCAGAAGAGGTTAAATTAGTGCATCGGACCCTCTTTACGGCTGGTCTTCAATGGCACTGGGGTTCGAATTCATGACTCACCAGCCACGAGTCCGTGACCATGACCTCTAAGCTGCCGCTGCTTCCAGAAGTGGTTAAAACAGTGCATCGGCCCCTCTTTACGGCTGGTCTTCAATGGCACTGGGGTTCGAACTCATGGCACACCAGCCACGAGTCCGTGACCATGACCTCTAAGCTGCCACTGTTTCCAGAAGAGGTTAAATTAGTGCATCGGCCCCTCTGTATGGCTGGTCTTCAATGGCACTTGGGTTCGAACTCATGTCACACCAGCCACGAGTCCGTGACCATGACCGCTAAACGGCCGCTGCTTCCAGAAGAGGTTAAACAGTGCATCGGCCCTCTTTACTGCTGGTCTTCAATGGCACTGGGGATCGAACTCATGACACACCAGCCACGAGTCCGTGACCCTGACCTCCAAGCTGCCACTGTTTCCAGAAGAGGTTAAATTAGTGCATCGGCCCCTCTTTACGGCTGGTCTTCAATTGCACTGGGGTTCGAACTCATGACACACCAGCCACGAGTCCGTGACCATGATAACTAAGCTGCCTCTGCTTCCAGAAGAGGTTAAAACAGTGCATCGACCTCTCTTTACGGCTGGACTTCAATGGCACTGGGGTTCGAACTCATGACACACCAGCCACGAGTCCGTGACCATGACCGCTAAACTGCCGCTGCTTCCAGAAGAGGTTAAAACAGTGCATCGGCCCCTCTTTACGGCTGGTCTTCAATGGCACTGGGGTTCGAATTCATGACTCACCAGCCACGAGTCCGTGACCATGACCTCTAAGCTGCCACTGTTTCTAGAAGAGGTTAAAACAGTGCATCGGCCCCTCTGTATGGCTGGTCTTCAATGGCACTGGGGTTAGAACTCATGACACACCAGCCACGAGTCCGTGACCATGACCACTAAGCTGCCACTGCTTCCAGAATATGTTAAAACAGTGCTTTTCAAACTTTTAATATTTGCGACCCAATTTTCAATCAATTTTCATAGCACCCTCCTGTGGCCGCGGTAGCCAAGTGGTCAAGGTATCGGATCATGGCTGGTGTGTCATGAGTTCGAGCCTAGTGCTGCCGAAGACCAGCTTTGCAGAGGGGCTGATGCATGTTAAACATGTCGAGTCTCAAACATCCTCCCGTTGGTGTAGTGTCGTATTTAGGAGAGGGGGCTCCAGCTCAGGTGTCGTCCTCGTCACTTGACCATGGCTCAAAATTATGAGGTCCGTCATCAAAAGCCCTCTTGTAGTGGAACAGTGAGACATTAATATTCACTCACTCATAGCGCCCTCCCCCATACAATAACAATGTATTGAATTCAATAATAATTTACTTTGACGCTAGAGCTGAAAAAACGACCTTAGTTACTTAGTTATGAACCGTACAAATTAACAAGTATTAAATTTTTTATATGACAAGCCCTGGGTTCACTGGAAATAATTGAACTTGTTCTTAACCCCTTCATACTGTTAATTATCAAATACATTATGCAGTACTGATACATTTATAAGTATATTATATCAGTGTAAATGCACTTTTTATTTTTTATAATGTTGGAATGTATTTTATTTTGCTTTCAGTAAATTAATAATATTTGTAAATAAAGTTCTTTTTCGACTTTCTGATTTGCTCCCTCCCCCCACGTAGGTTTATCCCACCATCATGGGGGAGGGCACTCCCCACAGTTTCAGAAATGCTGGGATAAAAACATTGTGCAGCCATAAAGTCGTTCATTATAGAAACTATAGAGTGCAATTCATTTAATTAGAAAAAAAAATCGAAATAGTATTTTTACAAGCATTAAAAATAGATAAAGCAATACCGAGATAAATCTGCGTGCATTGATAAAATTTTAATTGGAGTTGACAGTGATGTAACAGAAAAGATAGTGATACAGAAGGTGACAATATATCTATTTTAAAAATAGTTCAGAAGTCCTTCTTAGAAGCTTTTAAGCGAGCGTATGTGACCTTGTAGCTGCGAGATTTTTTGTTCCTATCCCATAGCCTTAGGCTATATAAATATACAGTGAGTGAGTGGATATTAATGTCACACTGTTCTACACGAGAGCTTTTGGCGACGGACCTCGAAATTTTGAACTATGGTCAAGTGAGGAGGACGACACCTGAGCTGGCACCCCCATCTCCTAACTACCACACCAACGAGAGGACGTTTGAGCTCTCGACAGATTTAACACGTAACGCTTCCCTACACGGCGGGTTTTCAGTGGTACGGGACTTGAACTCATGGCACGCCAGTCTTGATCCGATACCTTGACCACTTGGCTAATGCGGCCACGTATAAATATACAATATGACCAGAAAGTTTCATCATTCTTTCAAGAAACAAAGAAAGCATGAAAGAATTTTGAATAAACTGAATATTTTAATTTAACCATTTAAAATTTTATATTTTTTTCTATTAAATAACTATTTAATCGAATAATTTTCGATTCAAAATAAATTATAACATTTTATTTAAGTTAAATCATACAACCTAAGTGTTTAAAAAACTTTCTGATACATGATAAAGTTCTAATTTTTTTACTGCTGATAATTTACGAAATATTTCAGTTAGTTCTAATTCCAACATTTATTGATGCATATTTTGAATAAAATTTTTATATTTTCTCATTTAGAACTATTTTATATTAAATATCCATTTTAGCTAATGAATTAATTCATTGTTTAATTTACTGACTTACATTTATAAGTAATTATATAGTTTATTTAATTACATATAACAGCATGTAAATATCTTTGCTTCAAAAATGTTTTTTTAAAAAAAAAAAATCTTTCAAGATTCCGAATACTAAATTAGAATCCATCCGGAAATCAGAATTTCATTTCCTTAATATTCTCCCTTTTTGCCCCTACGCATAGAGAGAAATTTCCGAGCGAAACTCATAAAACGTCACTGATCAACTAGCAAGTCATCTATTTATATTCCTTCCTTTCTTATACCTTCGATGTTGCTTGTCGTCCGTAGGTGTTAATATCCTGTCCCGATTTTTACTTATTTGCTTGTTTCTTTTCATTTATTTGGTATTTTTGTTCCGCTTCTCGCATTTATCCCTTTCGCTGCATGAGCCGAGGCAATTTCATATTCTGATCAATGAAGTGAACGGTTGGGGTACAACTCATTTGAATACATTAGGGAAAAATAATTTTTTTTCCCTTTTCGTTCCTATTTTCATTCCGGAGAAAATGAGGAAAGCTACATATTTGGGGTGGAAGGGTTTGTTCTTTCCAGACAAAGAGATGGTTTTTCTGTAGATCAATAGAGACTTCTCTCTGAATTTTATTTTCGAACGAAAAAAAAGAAAAGAAAAGGGGGGAAAAAGAGAAGGAAAGTGTAATTTTGATTTCACCGTGTTTGTTTTGCGTAGAGAAGTATCAAAGATTCCTTCGGAAAAAAGTTAGGAAGTTCTTTTTCCCGATTGGAATTCAGACAAAGCAGCGATTTCACGGATCATAAATATTGATGTTATTTGTTTTGTTCGGTATGGAATTGTACTGAAAAGAAAATGCAAATGTATTTCTAAATTTTTAAAAAATCCAATTAGTTTTTATTGAAAAATTTTAATTGAAATATAATTGTAAAATGTCATTTGTTTTTTTTTTAAAACTACTGTTCTTGTAGAAGTGTAATATTGAACAAAAATCAATCACTGAAACGTTTCTGGAGTAAAAACATAATAAAGCAAACAAAAAAATTACACCGAAAAGAAATTAAAAAAAAAAAAAGAAATTTGATGAGAATTTAACTAATTATCAAAATAGGTTAAATATTCTCGAGAACTTTAGTTAAGATATGATATTCATTATATGATGATAAAAGGTTAGAAATCCTTCATAATTATTGAATAAACGCAGATATTGTGTGGGTAAACAATTAGATTTCTTTACAACTTTAATTATTATTATTCACATTCATTCTTAAACTTTTCCCTTTAATTAATTTATTTTTTTATAGAAATTAACCATATACAACAATGATTTATTTAATATTTTTCCTGACTTATTAAGGCGTCTGTCTTTGCAAAACATTTTATTTTTATTATTCTACTTTAAATTTTCAACCAAAGGTCAAAAGCGCGACACTCATGTTTTTCTATGCACTTTCTATTTTTTGTTGTTGTTACGAATGCCACCTGATCGATATGTGCTAGATCGAGACCCACGAAATTCATCATGGTAAATGGCTAGATTGTATTCCTGTCGTTACCCGTAGCCTTGAGCACCATGCATGTGACAGTACGTTGTGACCGCGGTAGCTTAGTGGTCACGGTAACGGACTAGTGGCTGGCGTGTCATGAGTTCGAGCCCAGTACTAATGAGGACCCACCGTGTAGGGGAGTGATGCACGTGTTAAATCTGTCGAGAGCTCAAACGTCCTCCCATTGGTGTGTGGGTGACAACTCAGGTCTCGTCCTCGTCACTTGACCATGGATCAAAATGACGAGATCCGTCGCCAAAAGCCCGCGTGTAGCTGAACAGTGTGACGTTAATATTCACTCATTCACGTGACAGTACGTTTTGGCTCGTTTCCACCCCAATTTTGAGAGAGAACACCCTTGGTGGGGTCAGGAGCCCCTCTCTTCCCATCCACTAACTTCACGAGAGGACTTGCAGCTCAGATGGTTATTTAGCCTACCCTTATTGCCGCAAAGGAACTTTTCCTTTTCAAACATCTATGCCTTCTTCTAGATTCGAGCCCAGTAGTTTAAAATAAATTCGAGATCATTTACTATAAAAGAATATACACACAGAGGGTCGTTCAAACTTTATGGAAACGATTTTGATATATTACTTTTGTCAATTAAAACCGTATTTTTGTGGAAATTTGCTTCTATCTGATAGCTCTTGACAGTAGCTCTAGTTCAATTTTTTTTTATGAAAGTAAACTTTTTCTTATTATTGTTATGCAAATTTAATTTCTTTCCTCCATTCCTCTTGAACCATTTTCCAAAGTCCGTTCAGTGTTCTTGGATGCCGTTTTCTTAAGGTTCGTTTTAATAAACCGAAAACAAGAAAGTCCGTTGCGGAAGCGTAGGGTGGTTTTACATGTATTTCATCAAATGGGATACACTTTATTTCAGTTTCTGGTTCTTTCTTTGCTAAATAAGCGGCAGTTGACTTAGACTTGTGACTAAAGGCTTTGTTCATATGAAGCTATACTTTATCAATGTCCTTTCCATATAAAGTTAGAATTTCTTCTTCAAAAATTGTCTCTAAAATATTCTACTGATAGTATAATGAATTAATTTAGCTTTACTTCAGACTTTTTTGATTTTTGATCTTCCATTGTTAGAAAATCCTGCAACCATTATGAGCACCTTTTGTAACTTTATTGTACACTAACTCATTTTGTACAGTCATTCTCGTTAGTTGAGCAATAGAAAATTGATCTTTTTTTTTACAGTCGCTTAAATATATCCATTCCTCATCGAGTATTACTAAAAATTTCCATTTTTCAGCAGCTAGGTGTTTTTTACATAATTTTCTACAATATATTCTTCTTTCAGCAATATGTTTTAAAGACGGAAACGAACTTCAGGTTTAGACATCTGTTTTAATTTTAAATCCTTATGAATGATTTAATTACAGTTTTGGAAGACATTACTTGTTGCGATGCATTGGATATTTGAGTCTGAGGATTTTCTTTTAGGATCAGAGACTTCGCTTTCTTGATGGATGCCTGCGTTTGAACAGTCTTAGGATGAAGTTCGTGGCCATGTTTTCCATTTTATTTTCTGCTAGACGCTTTTTCCCTTTCAAATTTTATGTTTTATAAATACCTTTGATTGAAATGCAATAACC
This sequence comes from Trichonephila clavata, assembly GCA_019973975.1. Classification (NCBI taxonomy): domain Eukaryota; kingdom Metazoa; phylum Arthropoda; class Arachnida; order Araneae; family Nephilidae; genus Trichonephila; species Trichonephila clavata. The sequence continues at coordinate 106,237 of BMAO01034265.1, read as the reverse complement.
GAGGTTTTTACACTGCTTTTTAATTTGTTGATACGAATATTTCTCCTCGGAAAGCGTAATTACTTAAGGTATCCGACTACCCTACAACTGCGAATTTTGCCAAAAATTGACAAGTTGTTTTTGATTTTCTTTTAAGGGCCATCTTATTAGCTTTATAGAAATACCAAGTTTATCATTTTCCGTTGACTAGAACAAAAACTACAAGTGTTTTAGTAAAAGCAGATGTCATCACTTTAAGGAAGATGTCATACTTTAAAACGCGTTTTACTCGAAATGTGATTTTTTTTAATATAATCAAACGGGGTCAGCGATTGCGAAAAAAGTTTTGAACATAATTAACTGTGAAATTTTTTCTGTAAGTTCTGTATAATAGTAGAATTGTTTTAACCTTCATATTGATCAATCACTGTTTTATTACAAAATGTACAGGCCCTTATGTGAATATAACCACTGTCTTTTTAAGCATTTTCATATAGTAATTGAGTTAAAGTGCTCTAGTTTTTGTAAAAAAGAAAATATCTACTCTGAAGGTCATTTCAAAATTGAATAATATAGCAACCCATTAGATTGAAAAAATTGAAAATTTCTTCATAAACCTTTGGCGCAGAATGGGCCGCGTTTATGCTATTTTTTGTCAATTTTTATCTATTTTTTCCCATTTTAGTAATAATAATAATTTATTTTTCTCTTCTTAATTTTAGCGCATTTTTCTTAAAATGCACTAAACAAATCTAAAAATAACAAAAAAATCCCCATATCTCCTTTTTTTTAAAAAAAAAAAAATTTGTCGCAACCAGTCGGATACCTTAATCTTCAAGGCATATGTAGTTTCTAATAGGGTTGCTTGAGTGAATAAATGTAGGGAGTTTTGTTCAATAAAGGACATCGGTGAAGAAAATATCAATAAGATATATTTAAAGTAAAACAGCTCAGCAAAAATATATTAAACGCTTTCCATCAGTTATAATTTCAAAAACTAAAAACTTTCTTCAAAAATCACTACACAGCGCATTGCGCTATCTCACTCGTCTCGTTTCAGGTCTGTAAAGTTTGCTCTCAACAGTTATCATTTCATATTTCGGGAGCTAGAGGACACAACACCATATGTTGAAAATATATTATTTATTTATTTTTAATTACATATTACAAACTTTAAATTTCAGATGGCAACGTTAGTAATAAAATTGTATTACTATTTAGTTTTTTGCGAATGGCAACACGAGTTGTTCTGTTCGATTGTTTATGTTTAGTTTATGTAGACTGATATGTTTATGTTTAATTGGTCGAATAAAGTTCTTTTTTGATCGGTGATGTTCGAAAATATTTATCTCTTTTATTTCAAATTGCTAGCCACCGAAGCACGAGTTTTAATTAAAACTACTTCGATTTAGAAGTGTGGAAAAAGTGATTTGGTGTCCTTATAATATTTTTGAAAGCTAAGAAAATTAGTTTAGATTTTCTTTTGGAAGCTTTAACACCATATATCATTTTTAGGAGCCTTTTTCATATATTTTATTTTACATTCCAATCAAAAGAAAACCTCCACTGATGATTATTATGAAATTGTCAAAGTTTTATCTCAAAATGCAAACGAAAAAATGAATTACAAAATCGTCTCCATAAAATGTGAAGGACCTTCTGCACATATGGCAAAAAAAAAATGTTTTAAAAAATTTTTTGTCGGTAAATTTTTACTTTTATTGACGTATTTAGGTTTGAAAGAATATTAATTCCTCATTTTTTATTTGATTTAAAATAAGTAGAAAATCTTGAGTTAACATTAATGTATTATAATACTGAAAAATACTTATAATTTTTATGAAAATAATTATAATGTGTTTTTGTTATTTTCTACTATAATATTTTTTTCAATAACAATCTATGTATAAATTGTAGTATCGTTTAACATGAAAAAATACTTCAGCCCGCTCAGTTTCGTGTTAAACGATTTTCATTGTATAACTTTGTTACATTCTTTGAATAAGTTTCGCATTTGATATGTATGAATTATGAATAATTTAACACGAGAAACTATGTAATTCCTGTTACACAAGCTCTGTTTTAATCTGTTTCCATGAAGAAACTTTGCAATTCCGGTTACAGAAACCTCTTTTAAATTTATATATAGGCTTGTGCAAAAAGAAAAAAATTATTTTTTGCTTGATATTCTGCTATATTTGCTCTGAATGTGGAGATGGTTGCTTCCTGAAGGGGGGGGGGAGAGGCAATATGTAGCTCTGAGCTCCTCTAGGTCAGCTGGGCCATTTTGGGCATTCCTCTATTAGCCCTTGCAAAGCTTCAAAGAATGACGTCATTTAAAAAAAAATAAATCAACATCAAATCGTGTAATGTAAAAACGGGACTAAGTTATACGAGCACCCGTATCGCAATAAATACTAAGACTATAATCGCGAAATTACAAATGCGTTTTCTCCCGGAATAATTTCTGGGCTCCCTTGGAATAAATATTTACTAGTTAGAATTAGGTAGAAATGACGATGCCAGATATTTCATGGTTAGTTGCGAATGCCATCCATCACTAAAAAATTCCACGGCTTCATTTCCCTTTTTATTTATTAGCAGGCAACAGCGCGACGGGGCAAACGAGCGTCCCCTAAAACAAATTGATCCGAAGGCAGCCCAAATAATCCTTTTAACACGAGTAGGCAATTCGGAAAGACGAACGACTCAATTCGGTTCTTCCTGTCCCGTTATTCTTTCATGAAAATGAAATAAACCCTTGAAAAGGTTTTGATCTGGAGCCCTTAATAAATCTGAATTAACCCGTTGTCAGAGGGCGAACTCCTTCTTCGCAGTCCGTATGAAAGTTAATCCCATTCCATGCATTATAGAAACAAAAAATATTTCAGATGGAATAGCTTTTTGTACCTGCTCTCGCACACTCCTACCTTTGTATCTCATCTGCGCTATGTTAAATATTTAAGCTTTTTCCGGACCAAACCGTGAGGGGGTATCAATCATTAAGAAAGTCGGCCGCGGAAAATATAATCCATTCAATACATATTCATCCTTTTGGCTCATCAGCTAGCTCTGCAGGGAATCATTCATCGTCCCGAGTAATGTTCCCCGACACAACTCAACCCTACTCGACCTCAGTCAGCGCCGACATGCGGCCGTAATTTAAAGTCCTTTCCCCCAGCATTTCGAAATGCCACCGGTTAAAAAAGAAATGATGCACCAAAAAAAGGAAGGGGTGGGGGGGGGGTAAGTAAATAAAAATAAAAAAGGATGGGGTGAGGGGGAAAGGGAAAGCCAACCGTGGGTCTTCGTTAATCATAAACTGGAAAGGATTCATTACAGTTTCGAATGCCAACAAACACTGCTAGAAAATGAAAATGAAGATACTGCCATTTTTTTTTTTTCTTTTTTAGCAATGCTCTGCCCCCTTCGGGTACTAAGGATTACGGGAAAGGCCTCGATTGCAGACGATTTTTTTTCTTATTTTATTTTACTTTTTTCCTCTTCTTCTTCCTTTGCATATTTATTTTTACGGGAAAAAAATATTTTATTTTTGTTTGTTTTCCTTTAACTTTTATTTCGACTTTCTTTCTCTCTCATGCCAACAGGCGGGGAAAAAAGTTTTTGCGTATATATATTTCCGGATTATCCCGACTTTCTATCAAAAATATGAAACAAACTCCGTTTCTTTTTCTAAACTGAAAAATGAGAATACGAAATAATTATTTCGAAGAACACTGAGACTTCTCTCTATACAGAAAACTTTTCTCTCTCTCTAATTCTTTTTTTTTAACTTTACTTCTTATTCTTATTTGGGAATGCATCTGCTCCAACTGATAATACGAATCCCTAGCCATTTTCATGGATTAAGTCTAGCAAGGCAGAGAATCATTAAAATATGAATTAAAAATCATTCCTTCTTCCCCCCCCCATAGAAGTCCCTAGTAAGAATACACACGGAAATAATTGAAATATTCCTGTCGGAGAAAGAAAAAGGTACAAGATTACAGAAGTTGTATTAGTATGTGAATACGGTACAAAATATTAAGCCATCACATTCTGTCATAACTTTGTAGAAAATATGAAATTGCATAGTCAGAAGTTTGATTAAATAATATTTTACTTCAAGATGACGACTCGAATTAAAAGTCACGTACATTTACATAAAAACCCTTGACTGAATTCTCCAGAATTTAGTAAGTCTTTGGCTTTCGAGTCCCTGGAATAACTTAAGAATGGTTGAATTTTAATGGAAGAACTCAGAGAAAAAATTAAAAATAATGTCTTTAATTACAATTAGAGGCATCACTTTTCCCTCATCATCAGGCATCCTATTTTACCATTTGCTCAATAATGAGTCTTATCATGGTTGCCCCACTTCCAAATGAAACATGGGAATTTTGATTATATCTGTTTGGTTGGCCAAAAATAATGGAGATAACTTTCAAATCACCGCAAATAATCCAACTGTGGACGGCATATTTTATTTTGTTGAGGACGCGACAGTATGGTGGTTTTCACAGTGTTCTTTTAAATGCAATGAGTAGGATCGTAGGTAGCTTAGTGGTTAGAGCATCGGACTCCAGACCGGAAGGCCTGGGTTCGGTGCCCGGTGCCATCAAATACCCTCCGAGTATACATGGAGCATGTACTCGTTAAATCAAAGGGTCTGGAAGTCTTGTGGGTGGTCGCAGCAGAAACCACGAGAGCAGGAAGCTGGAGAATATTTCCCTCCCCTCCAGTTCCATGCCTAAATTGTGATGGTGGAGATAGGTGATGTCACCATCTATCGTGTAGAAGTCCAACATGTCTCAGGCTCTGGCAACTTTCATTCCTTCCCGAAGGGAAGGAAACGGCAATAGCAACAAATGCAATATGTATCTGGTACAAATGCATACTGGCTCCCGTGATAAAAAAAAGACAGCTTTACGGCTCCTTTACGACGAACTAACAAATAACCTACATCAGTAGCGCACAAAGGAATTTTTCACGGAAGGGGGGGTCCAGAGATGAAAGCCCACCATTCCCGTATCATGCTCCAAAACGCCACCCAAAATATTCCTTTGATTTTGTCGATTTTCAGGTACAATCTCAAACTCTGTGGCACAACAGCCCATGAAGACCAGGGCCTACTGTGCCCATCCCAGTATACGTGACCATTGGGCGCTGAGGAGCATGGACAGATGTCCCAATCAGGTGGTCAGTCTGAAGCGAGACCCCCAGTGTTTAAGTCCCGAAGCAAACTTGGTACTCATTAACTGCATTAGGGATGAAAGGCCGAGTCGACCTTGCCACACCCGAGAATAGAACCCGGACCTGTGGTGTAGGAGCGCAATACGCTACTACTCTACCATTAAACCTTTTCAGGTGCAAAAAAACAGTAAAAAATTAATTATTGAATAAAAAATTAGCATTAATTAATTAAAGTAATTGTTAATAACAAGTATTTAATTACATTTTTATTACTATACACATATGATAATCAATCGAAAAAATCAAGGGCTATGGGGGGGCTGGAGCCGAGTTCTCCCCCCCCCCTTTTTTGTACACCTCTGATCTACACTCCTTTTTATCATTGGTTATATTAAATTTACTCATCAATCCGGGAACATTAGACTAGATTCCAGTTTCCTCAAAGTACTAAACAAATTCTTTTTCTCGATCCCTGTACCAATAAAAAGAGGTTCCTTTCTCCAATAAGTTTTTCTTTCACAATCTGGAACCCAACAAATTAGCTGTCTTTTTGAAATTCCCAGATCTCTAAGATCATTAAGTTCAACCTGATAGAAGGCTGAGGTGAATCAGCTCCAATATGCTTATATTCGGTATCTGTTTGAATTGGCTTGGGTGTCTTGAACTGGTGGCGAAACAATATTAGTGGATAGACATAGCGATGGGAGGGTGTCACAAATGGTATTTAGTATGTTTCAAAACGGTTGAATGAAGGTCAGCCCCGGAGGGAAGAAATTCAGCACTGAGAAACTTTTTGGTAAATATCCATAAAAACTTTATAGAAATTTTTCATTATCATTTTTCAAATCAGCACCAAAATCGGCATTAAGTAGTACTATTACTTATCTTGTGTATTTTTCCCATCTCAGCCTGAGTCATCAAATGGATAAAGAAGTCTGTTGGACTGACTGGACTTGAGTGACCACGCAGCCTAATGGTCATGGTATCGGATCGCGGCTGGCATGTCATGAGTCTGAGCCCAGTACCACTAAAGATCCGCCGTGTAGGGGAGCGATGCACTTTAAATCTGTCGAGAGCTCAAATGTCCTCCCTTTGATGTGGTGTGGTAGTTTGGAGAGGGGGTGACAGCTCAGGTATCATCCTCTTTACCATAGTTCAAAATTTAGAGGTCCATCGCCCAAAGACTTCGTGTAGCTAAACAGTGTGACGTTAATATTCCTACACTCACTCACTGGATTTGATGAAAAAACTAACATTGTCTAGAAAACACAGAAAGGTTTGAAAGCAAGAATTATTAAATCATCAGAGCTCCGATAGAGTGGTTTTCTCTTTGATTTCAAAATTTCTTGCGAAATGTACAGTGTACTGCTCTGGTAGGATGTTGATTGAATTAAATCAATAGAAACAGCTGAATTAGTGTTGTTAATTAGTTTAACTAGTCTCGTTAATTAAATTAATTAAAATCGCTAAATAATTTAATTAATTAAGTTGTTATTTAATCTTTTTGATTAATTCAATTAGTATTGCTACGCATTGGGAAAAAATACGAAGGTCATCCAGGTAATCAAAACCATTTAGTTATAAAAAAGGAAAAAATTAAAATTAATTATTTTAAAAAATACTTTTGTTACACATACTAAAACTTCCTTCACACTTCTCTTTGTAATCATTTTCTACACTTAAGATAACCAACTACCCTAAAATTGTAAATTTTGCCACAAAAATTGACAAATTTTTCTTATGATTTTATTTTATATGTCATCTTATTAGCTTTATAAAAATATCAAGTTTATTATTTCCGTTTACTAGAACCAAAACTACAAGTGTTTTAATGAAAGCAGATGTCATTATTTAAGGAAGATAATATATGTCATACTTTAAAACGCGTTTTACTCGAAATGTGTTTGTTTGAAAATGCTCAAACGGGGACAGCGATTGCTGAAAAAGTTTTGGAAATAATTAACTGAATTTTTTTGTATTTGCTCTGTATAATAGTAGAAGTGTTTTAACTTTCATATTTATCAATCACTGTTTTATTACAAAATTTACAGCCTCTTATGTGAATATAACCACTGCTTTTTTTAAGCAACTTCATGTAATAACTAAGATAAAGAGCTCCAGTTTTTGTAAAAATTAAAATATCTCTTATCCTAAAGGTCATTTAAAAAGGAATAAGATAATAAAATTATCTCTAGATAGATCTTTAACATAGATTATTATCTCTTTCCTTCTTTGAAAGAGTTTCTGAGTGGTAAACGTTTCAGTGGGATGAAAAGTTGAAAATTAAACCTCCTGGGTTATACAGCCATATTATATTATCTTGTACGCTGGCGACGGAAGAGAAAAACATGAAAGGCTCGAGAACAACTATGACAAATATTCAAATGTGTAAGAAGGGATTATGAATGAAATTTCCTGTATGCAACGCGGAATCGGTTTTCTTTTTCCAATAATTTTTCTATTTTTAACACGTTTTCATTAGCTCCATTTGTTAAGAATATAGATGGCGCTGCTTTAACAACAACATAACTCTCTCTGTTTGACATAATAAAGAGAGGAGCGTCAGATGCAAATTTGAGTAGAGTTTGTGAGGTGATACGGGGTGTGAGATATGGTTAGTTGTAAATAAAATTTGTTATTGCAGAGTGGAAGTTTTATTGTAGTTAGTAGCGTCGTCAGTACACCTGTAAACAACGGAATCTTTGAACTCAATTTTTACCCATTTTAACGAGTCAGATTAATTCGAAATTTTGCACACTTGCCAATGACAATACAAAACTTAATAGTTTTGTTTCGTTGTCCTGATCAGGTTCATCAGGATTAACAATTTCCCATTTCCCCGTTTGGCGACTAATTTCAGATCCCGTTTCCAGATTTTGTGACAAAAAGATTAAGTTACAACCCTAAAGTGGACGCTCTCATGTGGTTAATACAAATACAACAAACAAACAAAAAAGTGTTCTTTATGTGAAATGTTTTACTTTTCAGTTAGAGTAACGAAAAAAGTGGTTTTTTTTCCAGTTTTTTTAAACTATAATTTTTCACTTTGTAAAACGGTCTTCATTTTCTGGCTGGCTTTCGTTTTACGAGTTTTTAATTAAATTGTATCCAGCAGTTGCTAAATAATTTTGGGTGGAGATAAAGATCATTCTGATTAAAATTTTATCCTCGTCTCAAGTACAGAATGACGAGATTTGCCACTAATATTCCCTTAACTCTCAAATAATATTTAGTACACAAAACAAATTGTTTGTCCACTTAAAAACTTGATTCTTCCGTTCATTCCTTTGTTCTCTTTCGAAGAGCTAAATCAGTGATTATCAAAGTGGTCTATGTAGACCCCCAGGGATCTATGACGACCTCCAAGGGGCCCACATCTGCCAAAATTTAATTTGGGGGTTCATGAGGTTTAAGAGGGGGGGGGTCTATGATAGTGGCTCTCCTTAAACTAGATCGTGGCATTAATTTTATATAAAATAAACTTTAAATTTTACCTATTTAACTGAATTACGCTACTGGCCACCGTAAATGCAACACCAAGAAACACAAGAGATAGCACAACAAAATTTATTTTGTAGTTAACATGTTGACCAAGAAACAATAATTAAATTTATAGACTTCTGTGAAGTGTAGTTCCTGCCAGAATCAGTAGCCAGAGTAGCCGCCATTGTTGGAGATCACCGCTGCCACACACCTCGGCATTGATTCAAAGAGACTTTGGATGTGGGGTACAGCAGACCAAGAAGCTTCCACACGTTGCCAAAGTTTATCTGGTGTGGCCACTGGGGGTGTAATCTAGGTCAATCGTTGAGCAACCGTGGACCACATGTTTTCTATCGGTGAAAGATCGGGAGTTCAAGCCGGCCAGGGAAGCTTTTCAATCTGGTGAATAACGAAGAACCTTTGGACAATGCGTGCCACGTGTGGTCGCGCATTATCCTGTTGAAATATGGCTCTGGCCAAGCCCTGAAGGTAAGGAAGGACAACTGACTCCAACACCTCGGAGATGTAGCACTGGCTGTTTAAAGTACCGGCAATGCGTACTAGAGGAGTGTGAGAGTGATATCCAATACTGCCCCATACCATAATAACCGGTGCAGGACCAGTGTGGCAGTGCATAACGCAGCTGTTCAGCATCCTCTCTCCACGGTGTCTCCAGACACGAATCCGACCATCGTGGTGTTGCAGACAGATGCGGGACTCGTCAGTAAAGACAGCTTCATTCCATTCTGCCGCCCACATCCTTCTTTCATCGCGTTATTGGCGGCGGAGACGTCTGTGGTTCTGCGTCAAGGGTAGACCAAGAAATGGACGCCTTGCGGACAGACCACTCTGCTGTAAACGGCGTCGAATGGTACGCGCAGACACTGAATGATGCGTTATAGACTCAATGTGCTGTGCTATGGTTTATGATGTGATTAAACAATCCGTCACTGCTATGCGCACAATTTGCCTGTCCTCAAGTGAAGTGGTGCACTGAGGTGGATGTGATCGACCACTTCGGTCCATCGTACCCTCCTGCATACAATGGTCATATATCCGCATTACAGTTGTTTGGTTTCGTCCAACACGACTACCGATTTCCCTGAAAAATAATCCACAATCTCGGTAGGCCGCTATCCTTCCTCTGTCGAACTCGGATACTTGATCAAAAGCTGATCTCTGTTTTCTACGATACATAACTGATCGTTTTTTGAAAAAACCACAAGAAAAACACAATTGCCGAACTTGAAATCGTCGAAATATCCAAGCCTTAAATAGCTCTTTGAGGTGGCGCCACAGGCATACGTGATGTGTGTCTGTGCTTAAATTCTAATCATTTGCATATCTCACTCCACTAATGCATGTTGTAAATTTCATGTTATTTGTGTGCTTCCTTCAGGGTGTTGCATTTAAGGTGGCCAGCAGTGTATTTACTGAATTTAATGAGATTAATTTGCATTTACAAGGTGACAGCATATAGTTTGTTAAAACAAGAACCATTTCAGCTCCCCCCCCCGGAGTTAAGCTAAAGAAATATAATACTGAAGATCCCGATTTTTAAAAAAAAATTGTCACAGACAATCTGTCAGAACGTTTTATCCTACGTTCAACATTTAAATGTCTTTTATTCAGATTTTGAAACCATATTTGAGAATGGTTTGACTATGGCAGTACCATAGTGGGCAAAGAATGCATACGATCATATTGAGAAAAACAATGTCACTTTACAATAGGAACTGATCGTAATAAGCACTAACAAAGATCTTAAAGTTTAAAAACGGATGTCAGCCCTTTTGGCTTTAAAAAGTCAAACCTGTTATTTGTGCCAACTTATGGAATATCGCAAGGAAGTTTTTTATTGCTTTTCGTAGTGGGAAGAAGTTTCAACGCGGTTACCAATCTCTAAAATAAAAGAAAGAAAGAAAAAACTGGACACTACTAACAGAGGAAATTAAAGGGAAAAACCAGACAAGATTGATACAAAATGTTGAAAATTTTATATTGTAATGCTAGTGATTCATCCCTCTCATTAAAATCATTTGTTTGTTGTTTAGTTATTTTATTAATTAACTTTTAATTTAATTAATTAGCGTGTGCTTTTTAAAATTTAAAACACTATACTTCATTACAGTTAGAAATTTACTGATCTTAAAGTAGGAGTAGGAGTACCACAGCTATCAAAAGACATTTAAGTTGCTAAATTTGCAAAAATTTTATATTAGTTAAAAGCAGGAATCTACCCCAAACTGAAAAACATGTCAAGGGGTCTATGAGACAAAAAAGTTTGGGAACCTCTGAGCTAAATGATCAAAATGTAATTTTATTGTAAAGTATTTCTTCGTGAAAGGGCGCACACAGGAATTTTTCAAAGGGGGAGGGGTGGGGTCTAATGTCCACCTTTCTCATATCATATCCCATTACGCTGCCAAGCACTTACTTTTGATTTAATTGATTGTCGGGAACAAAAAAAAGTTTTAAAAAAATAAATTACTGAATAAATAATTAGCGTTAATTAATAAAACGAATTTTTAATAACTTTATTAAATTACCAAAAAGTACAAGAACTTATGTGTGTATATATATATATTTATGACTGGAGTTGTGGATCCCTGGATCCTCCATTGAATCGCATGATAATTGAATCAGAAAACATAAACGATTGTCAAAAAAAAAAAAAAAAAAAAAAAAAAAAAATTTAAAAAAAAACACCTTATTCGCCGAACTACCAAAAAAAAAAAGTATCCGTTCTGGTAAGACTAGAGCGAATCAGCTGAAAACTCCATCAGTGCATTTAACACTTAAAAGACTGAAATTTAGTATATACCTACATTTTTGTGAGGAATTTCAGAACCTAAGCGAAATGTTCTTAGCGAATGAAACGAATGAGTGTGCAGTATCCATAGAGATTGCTCAGTCCATATTACTCAACGAAGACACAAATTTGAATATAGTAATATTTAATAAGACTGAACTTGCCGTAATGCGGCCTACATTCTACAAATCAAGTTACACACTGACGATATTTACATTTTAGATACTGAGGTGCGCACAGCAGCGCCCTCGCATGGCCAATATTTCGGCACAACATTGCCCAAATGCAGTCAAAATGACTGCATTGTGAAAGAATAACTAATGTGCAAAGAAATTTGTTTAAAATGAATTTCTTACAATTTTTATATTATTTACGGTCATATAACACGTTATTTGTAAATATTAACAATAAAAAAAACTACTTCACTTGGAAAAAAATATTCTAAGAAATAGTGTCATTATATACGTAATCGTTTTTCTAATTGAAATTAAAAAGCAGTCAAAATAGCTTTCTTGGACAATCTAGTGATAAAATAAGTATTGAATAACTTTGTTTGTCTAATAGATATAAGCTACCTAAATCCAATGAAGCAATTCCTTAAAAAGCTCTTCATATAAGTCGACAAATCTGTGTCGACCTTGCACAGCCCGGGATTCGATCCCTGAACCTGTGGCGTAGAAGTTTTCAGTTTTTGTCTAATGAGATATTTTGTAATATTTACATTAATTTTCTCAAAATCTGTATCATTTTTTGAAATTTTTTTAGCTTTAATTCATTACGAACATCAAATTTGACCATAAAGCACCCTAAATATAATGTGAAAATGTATCAGTATGGTTTTGGTATGATTATACGACATTGCGTTTGCATTTGAAAATACATGATTATGCGACATTTCGAAAGTTTTCATTGTGTTTGTGTTTACATGTGAAGATGCAAATTTCTAAGACTTTTAAAATTGAAATGTTTCTCTAAACTGGACAAATAATCTGAAAAACTGTCCAAATTAAAACTGTTTTTATATTTTTAACATGAAATTTATGTTTGTTTTTACATATATAAAAGGTTTCCCATTAGCAACGACAAGGGTCAAGTTATTTAAGATAATCCAAGTACCTTTTATAGAGAAACTCTTTAATACTTAAACTTAAAAATTTGTCTGTACAATAAATAAACATTCATATTTGCACTAAAGTGAAATTTTTCGAATATATTATTTGGTTTTTTCAAAAATATGCAACATAAAAGTATCACTATAAAGTTTTTGAAAATTCTCATTTTTTTTATAACTATTCTCTGGGAAAATATTTTGGGAAAATTTCAAAAGGCTTACTTCAGTATATATAGTTATATATATCAGTTATGTTCAGTAAAAATTGCATTTGCATTCATAAAGTACATACTGAGAAAAAGGTACACGCAGTTTTATGGTAACTGGGTCGTCTGAGACAACGAAAAATGAACTTTTTTGTACCAAATTTAAATGGTTTTCACTTACTTAAATTAAAAGCAACGGAAGTAAAATTTTTACGTTGAATTATCTGTATCTTTATGTACCTGTTAATGCAAAAAAAAATTTCATTTTAAATTACAAATAAATCTGTATGAGCAATAATTAATCAATAATTATTTTTTGATTTCGAGGCATGTTCTTACCTTTAGGTACACTTTGCATAACATCCACTGCATATATAGCTATAAAATTGTACAGAGATTTTGCAAACATAACAATCCATAAAATGAAACTTAAAAAAATAAATTTATAACATTTTTAAATTTAGTGATTTAAATTTCCTTTAAACTTCATGCAGAAATCGTGCTGTATCTAAAATTTGTAAAAGTTTATTTGAAAAAAAATTCATTTACTTTTTAAAAAATTTGTGGATCTTATAATATGCAAAATATCAACACTATAGGTAAAGTAGATTTTGATAAAAGTGTACCAGAATCCTGAAAAAATACATTTTGAGAAAATTGCAAATAAAGATATCTTCATGTATGATTTGTAAAAAAGTATTTTTTAATACAATATAAAGCCATACCATAATTAATCGTATTATTTTGTATCATTTCTCAGTTTTTAAATTGTAGTTTTAAAATTTTAGATTATTTAGAAGTCTTTTTAATTACTCGATCCCTACTTCGTTAACACGTGTTATCAACGATTCACACCTTCTTCCGTTTAAAATACCAAAATTTTATGTCTATAAGTTTAAGTATTTTTACATCATTTTGAACATCATCATTACAGAATTCCCTACATATATTTTTATTGTAATAAAAATACACAAAGAAAATGTCTTTGCTGAATTTAAGAAGTTAATTTGTGTCAAATGGAACTCTGTTTTTAAAAATTATAACAAAATATTCTCTGTTTTTGTATTCATAAATATGCATATTTATTTTTTTAAGTAAAACCAACAGTAATAAGCATATTTAGTTATTCATGAGCATTGAAATGTCAACAATAAGCCGTTAGGAAAGACGAAATGTCTATCTTACAAGCTGTGTTGCAGATTTAGAATAATTTTCAAGATCCACACTTGGTACTATACCCACTTGATTTAAAATTTAAGAACCTCGTTGGATATTTATAATTCGCTGGGTATTTATAAATGGGTATTTATAATAAACATTTAAAAAGAGAAAATTTTATTTAAAAATTTTGTATAACTAATTAATTAAATCTTCCGTATTTTTTGCAAAATAATCTTGAATTTTCGATACATTTTTGAACAGATAATATAGAAAAATTACATTCTTTGTATAGAAAAATTAGTTTTTTACAATACATATTAAATACAATACACGGATTTTGAAGAAAGTGTACCTGAATCACACAGTTACATCACATTTCTTTACAATTTTAAAATTCAATTTTATAGTTTTCTATTTATCAAATTCTCATAAATGATGCATTTATGGATGAAACAAAAAGCCCATTATTTTTTTAAAGTAAAATATAAAAAATGCAAAATTTGAAGCACTTTCACGTCCCAGCTACATTAAAAATATCGTTTTGAGAGAATTACATTTTTAACGTAAAATGTCACTACATCACAAAAATAATGAATTCCAACATGAATTTGTCCAATTTTATTAAACATTAGTAGTTTCTCAAATGTGTTTCAATGAAAATAGGAAACAAAAAATATCATAAATTGCTTAGAAAACACATATGTAGCATTTTTTCAGTTTTTGCCTAACGAGATATTTTATAGCATTTACAGGATTTTCCTCAAATTCTGTATCAACTTTAAAGCATTTTCAGTTTTGATGGATTACTTACATCAAAGTTGTCCATAAACATCATGAATGCCTTGCAATAATGTATTAATATGTAAAAGTAATCATTTGATAATTTCGAAAGTTTTCATTATGGATTTGAATGTTAACATACTAACAACTTCCTAAGGTATCAGAATTCAAGTTTCTCTATATGTTCGACAAGTGATTTCTAAAACATCCATAAGAAGACTGAATTTTTTTTGTTATTAAATCTGAAATTCATTTATTTTTTATGTATGTAAAAAGCTTCTCGCAACGACAACATGTCTTTTGTATCTATTTATCAGAAACTATTAAACATAAAGACTCAAGATTTTGTCTGCATATTAAACAAACCTTTATCTTTATACTTAAGTGAAATTTTAAAATTAAATAATTCAGTGTCTTTTTTTTAAAAAAAAGATAAGTTTTGTAAATATAACTAGGAATTTAATAAAAAATTAAATTTTTCGCTACAACATGTATTTTCTAGAAATATTTCAAAAATTTCTCTTCAGTATATATAAGTATATATCCATGAATACGATAGGTTTAGCTACTACAAACAATTTTAGAAATAAAATTTTTAGAAAACAGTAATTTTTATAAAAAATTTCTAGAAACATTTCAAAATAAATTTTCTGTTCAATTTAGTAATTCTTTGATGGTACTCCACAAATATTTTTTTCATCCATTAGTTAATAATTAAAGTTCAAATCAGTCTAACCATTAAACTACAAGTTCCGCTCTAAAATTTAACAGTTAAACTTTCAGTTATACTGTTATCTAAAGTTAATTGCGTATGAATAAATAAAAAAGCTTTGCAATTGTTTCAGGATATTTAAATGGCAAATATCTGCCAAAAGGGGGCGTGGCATGTCAGCTGATGATTTTTTAAAAGTCATTTTGACATACTTCTTGTTCAAAATATGGCATATGTATTACATCCCTAGAAAGGTCATGAATTGGAGATTTCAGAAATATCAAAAACTCAAAATCGATAATCTGACTATTTTTAGCGAACTGACTATTCTTAATTTCTGTTTTGATTTTATTGATTGGTTACTAGTTTCATCACCATCGCACTTCGAAACAAAATGGAGGCTATAGGCAACGATCCTCGTGATTTTAAATCATGTTCAAGGGATGAAGGCGACATCCGATTTGGCACTGAACTATCCAGACTTTGGTCGGATTTGTGGAATATACTATTAATTTTTCCTATGATAAAGGGATGCATAACGTTATTATCACTCAATAAATGATGAAGCGATACTCTACATCTTCCTACCTGATGCTACTTCATAATGGAATTGCTTAAGGGCAAAATTACCAAATAAATAAAGAAAGAAACTTTTTTTTTTAACAAATGTATTTTTATTATGACTACCATTATTATGAAGACTGTTTAAACTTTGGTTACAGAATTATCTCCACCAGAAATATTTAAAAAAGTATTTAAATAGAAAGACATCAAACTCCCTCTAGAAAGAATCTCTTAGTTTTACAGTTCAAAATTACTGATAAAAATATATAATTATCAGGAGAGATCGTCCAAAATAAATATTGATATTGGTGTAAAATTAAACAACAGTGATACTTATTATAATAGATCAGATAACCGCTTAGATATTATGAAATCATCTGGGTTTTATATCACAGTATTTTTCTGTCGTTTTTGCTTTTCCAGCTGACAATGCGAGAGTAAAGGGATCAAAACTCAACAACAGAGGCCCGCAAGACTCTGAGAACTAGAAAAAATCACGCATGAGCACTTTATAGAAAAATGACCAACATATGAAATAAGTTCCTTTAAAGTGTAAAAAAATTAATTTTGATGCAAAAAAATATTAAAATTTAATTTTTAAACTTGATTTTCTCAGTTTTTAATTTTCCCACTTTCTCACAAGAGTAAAAAAAATTCAGCAGCAGAGATAACATATTTTGTATGTATGTTGTAATTGTAGGTCTGTGTTTTCTGTTTACCCCAATTTTTGTGGACTTTTGTTTTTGTAACATGGGATGAATTAAAAATAAATAATAGTTTAAAACTGATTAATTTTTTTTTTATTTTAAAAATGCTTAAACAAGAGATAAATTTAAAATTTGAGGTATACAGAGTATCGGCGTTCCTTAGCTATAATTTATATACGAATGTAGGATCTACTCTTTCAAAAGTTATCTATTGGGAAACAGAAAGTAAGCTTATAAGTTATTATTATATCTGGTTTTATATTTCATGTGATTTAAATAAAATACAGTTATTTTACTGAAAAAATTATTTTGATACTCTAAACTTCGTACTTTACTGTCAAAGTTGGAAATAAATCATATTAAAAGGGACAAAATGTAGTGGTTTATGAGGAATCGAAAAGGGACATCAAAATATGTAATTTCACTGCAAGGCTCAACTACCCCTCCCTCTTTAAGTTCAAGGGGAAGATAAGACTTGTTGGACAGTTTTTGATCTCATTACCTGCATTAGCGACTGTAATTGTTTTGAAACATTGAGTTGTTGTTGTTGTGGCTAATCCTCAGTCTGTCTGACGGAGTCAGACAAGACCCAAAAGACCATTGACCCTTAAGAAGTCCAATACCAGGAGGGGAGAGGAAAAAAGGTTCTCCCTCGAAAGTCCCAAGCAATCCAAGATGTGATTTGGAGAGGCTTGCTGAGTTTTGCACTTGGTGCAAAGAGCAAGAGTCTTCCTGCCTCCACAAATGGAAAGACTTTTTATGTGGCCACTTTTCAATCTAGAGATTAAAGTCTGAGAGGCAACATCTTTATAACTGGATCACAGTCGGAGATAGGGCTGGCGTTTCCATACTTCAAAACATTTACACAAATATCAGAGTACCATGATGTTCATTTCCAGTGGATTCAATCCCATGTTAACATCTTTGGAAACGAACGAGCGGATCTCCTGGCTAAAGAGGATTGTAATGCTTCTCCACCTATCTCTTCAACCCTCACCTACTCTGAACATCAATCTAGGGTTAAATATGAAATTTTAAAGGAGTGGAGGACCCCGCCCAACCATCACTGGTATGAAAGCAAACATCCAGGATCCTCATTCTTACTTAAATGTGGCCGAAAAATTGAATGCTCTCCATAACTGTCTCTCTTATTTGTCTTTTTGGTCAGTGATGGTTCGCCCCAGATTATTAACTATAAAGTATCAATCTTGGTAGTAATAAATCTTTAAAGTCCAAGGAAATGGAACATTTAGCAACATAAATAATAAAAATAAACTTCTAAAAGAAAACAATAGAAAAGTACTTTGGGGATGGTGCTACGTTGCTTACTTGTCCCAATCAACAATGTTAAAAGCTTTTGATTTTTGTGGTAAGATTAACAAGGATAAGATAAAAGTAAATAGTGCTTGAGTGAAAATAAGAACCAAAGTAAGTCAAATATAGCAAAGAATAATTAAATGTCTTACTTGCTATTGCTAATTCACGAAACCTTTCGTTGCATCTCTTGCAAATGACTAAACTTCATTTAATATATCAAGAAATGACTACAAAGACTGTGCCAATTTTTCATTTTAATCTTTACAAAGAGGATAGTTTATAATTCATCTGAAAGGAATAATCTCGTAAAGGTTTGGTTCAATAGGCTACCATGTACGGTTTTCCCTCGATTAATGGCTTTCCAAAAATCATGTTGTCTGTCAAACTCTTCAAATGCGGTTCTCCCGGAAAAATGCCGTTCACTTTTTTACTGCCAAATTTCATCTTATTAAGCCTACCCAATAAGCTATTTTCTTCTGGTTATATACTATTTTTCGCACCATTATTACTCACAATAAATTAATTTTTTTCCATATTTCTCAATCTGTTTCGATAGACTTAAGTATATCCTCGTCTCTGTATTTTTGTATAGCTCGTGTTTCTTATTTTCCCTTCCGCTTTTTTTAGACGACCGGTTGGTAGCTAGGTCAGAGATCACAAACTTTTAGAATTTCATAGACTACTGAATGTATATTTTTGTTTTATTTTGTTTTATTTTATTCATCCAATACCCGTTCTTGGCTTCTTGACCATTTGACGATGAACCTTCCAGTACCGACTGATGATGTTCTCAGTCGGGTATTCATCAAGTCTAGTATATTGGAGCAGGTAGTCTCCATCCATTCTGGCGTGGTCGTAGAGTGGGCAGGCCTTGTCAGAAACCAGGCCAAGCCAGTTTAGATATACTCCCAAAAAGTCATGTCCGGTGGTTACTCGGGATTGAACCCTTAGTGGTCAGAGTATCCCATAGCTTTCCAAGGCTCTTGGGCTTTTGGTTCAAGGTAGAATATTTGTCAAAGAATGCGGAAATAGTACTCTTTGGCTCTTCTGAGAGGCAAGGGGACTTCCGGTTAACCTGGGGTCACTCGCGCCTGTTTTTGCTAGCGTCGTGCCCCTCCCCCCGGGGTGTAGAAAACATCCCAAAAGTTTAACACGTGTATTTAAATATAAAAAAATTAAGCTAATTATGATGCATATTTATAAAGTACTAGATTTTTGAAGTTATGCTTCTTTTGGGACGTTAGGGAAAAAGGATGAGAGTAAATTTTTTCGATGCGTCACGGATGTGACGACACCGCCACGGCACCGATGCGCGCTCACACCGTAGTCTAATAACTTTTGAAGTTACTGAGGGATCTTGGATATGGGTGTCGATCGAATTGGCGCCAGCCCTATGTATTTATGTGATTGTGATTGGGAGGGCTAGCACACTAAAATATGAATCCTCCATGTTATTCCTATGAGGTAGGAAATTTTCTAACATGCCACTTTTTTGGTGGTAGGGGACTGATATTTAGGGGATCATTATAACTAATATTATAAACCATATCTGTTGGGAGGCATCCCCCCCCGGTGCATTCACCCCCTATACAGCTTTTTGGCCGATATCTCGGCACCCGAGCCTCACAGTCCATTCGGACCTGGCTCATTTGATCCCTCTCTGTCCGCTCTTCCAGTTTTTTAATTTGATGCTCCTAGGGCTATTTCTTCCTCAGTTTTTAAATGTTTTAAACTTTTTAAACTTTTAAAATTTGTTTAAATTTACAATAACTTGGCTCCTGTTGGAGTCTCGTACTTGAAATTTGAACCAACTGTTCCACTCGTCGAGACCCAGCCAATCATCTACTTCATTCCCATTGTGTAGGCATGGGCCTACACAATGCACTAAAGTGCATCTTAAGCACTAAAATATCATGATCTCATGTTAATACTATGGAGACCGGAAAATCCCCCCCCCCATCCTCTAAGGAATTTCGCTTGGGATTTAATTTTTGGAGGTCCGCCATATTTTTGAATTAGCGCGAGCCTTACGTGGAACTGGCCCCCTCCGGTGCTGCTCCCCCCAAAAGAGCTTCCCCAGTAATAACTTGAATCCTATGCTACTTTGGTAGACCGCACTGGCTGGATTCAATTGTTCTCCCTATGAGAATCCTAGACATATTTTTTCAGGACAATAGCCCCATTTCTTCACCCATATTTAACATTTTAAAGTTTTAAAATTTTTTAAATCCCTCATGTATTCGAGGATTTTTGAGCTTCTTTAATGAAACTAGGCCATAGGTTCTTCTCGTTGATCTCTTTCATCTGTTATGATTCGTGTGTAGGTAGTATGCCTAGGGGGGCGTTATCACTAAAATTAGAATCCCCATTTTATTCCTATGGGGTTCGATCTTTTGATGACGTCACGATATTATAGAGATAGAAGGATGAAACTTTGGAATCACCTACTACTCTGTGTATCGTTGGAATGTGCGAGACCATTTTGGTTACAGTTGCTTCCACCCCCCAGGGGGAGTTAGTTTCGTTTTTCTTTCCAAAGCTAGTGCTGCCCCATTTGCAACTACAGACTCTGGACGGGTTGGAATGGATTCCTCTTGTGTTTCCCCACAAACAGACAGAGTATCAAGTTGGTGGGTGCCCTGCTTCTATTTTATTTAATTGTTTTAAATTTTTCAATTATTTTAAAAGGACCATAACTCGGAGGCTCTTCAGGTGGATGCCTTAATTTTCTCGGGAACAATTCTTACCACCAAGACATTCAATATGAGGTCTCAGGTGTCATATTCGGTTAATCTTATCTCCAAATACAGTCAGCCGAACCCCTCCCCCTGTTATTGGTCCTAATGTCCCTGTGCGGGGTGTTTAGATTTATTTAAATCGTGATTATCTCAGGTTTGGCTGGTCCAATTGACTTAAGGTTTGTATCGTTCAACTCTGCTCGTGACCGCCTTTCGTCCTTGTCTCAGCTTGCCCTGCTAAAGATTTTTAGAAATATTTTTATTTTAAAACAAATACAATACTTTTTACAATCTATAAAGTACCTATAACAAGTTGATTAAATTTAAATATTGTTTCAGGATATATTTTTCTAATAATGGAATTGGCTGCAATAAATATCATTCATTTATACCAAAGAAGTATAACCTCTTACGTGCGTACAGAAGTACACACACTTTTTTGTATTATAAAAATAAAATTATTAAATTTTTTGCATACAAATGAGACTAACGTTAATTTAAACTATACCTACAAAATTTTCACTTTAAAACACATAGTATTATATTTTTTTCGTAAACCAAAAGTAAAAATTATATACCAATAATAAATTTACTTTGTAATTAATGTTAAGGATATAGTAGAAAGTAGAAACAAATATTTTAATCATTTTCCAAACATTCAGAGCACACTGTATTCATATGCTTTATATATAAAGCATATGAATTGGTCTTTCGGTCTGATCGTAAGATAATTAGGATTTATTAGTTTTCTTTTTATATAATTTATTTACTGCTATATATATAAGCACATATTTTTCTTAACTTAAAGACAAAAACAATTGCTTTTTACATCTTTTACCCGTGGACAAACAGTGCAGCGCATCTTTTGCTGTGAATTAATGTTCTTTTTACTATCTTCTGTATCAATAAAGCTTCTTTTGAGTTTTTTTGGGTCAGCTATTTGTTTCCGTCAATTTATTTGTTGTTTGTTGCTCACAAGTTTCTTCCAATTTTTGTTGCGTATCCGTGGAATGATCAGATTCTTCAATATGGTGCTCTTCTTCCTCTGAAATTACACAACCTTCGAAATCACTTAGTTCATCCTCAGAATCTGTCGATACAGTATCTAATAGATGACAGAGTCGCTGTTGCTCCCTCTCCCATGGAGTTTTGGCCATAATTCCTCGAAAGTGCTTCAAAAACTTTAACAAAAAATTATATTTTATAATTATTTTTAAGTTTCATATTATTTTTATGCTACAATTAATGAAACTTCAAATAAAATATCTGCACATATTAATATATTTTTTAAAAAAATTATGAACAGAAAGAGTAAAACTTACCTTATTTCAGATGCTTCGAGTATGAAAATATAACTCAATTGCTCGCGGGGAGTTCTCAGCACCCCAGATAAACTTTAGAAGGTAGTTACGTTCCAATCGTCCGAGCGAGAATGATTGCCTCTGGTCTGAAGGTTCAATGACCTAAAATGGGCAGCTACAGAAACATTCTTGGTTCTGCGCATTCTTTTTGGAATCCTGGGAAGCTTTTCTTGTTGCTGGGGTGTACAGAACACCCCACGCAAGTGATCGCGATTTAAGACGACTCGGCTCCCTGCTTGGGTTTTTGGTCGGCTCTCTCATTGCCGATGATCCCAACATGACTTAGGACCCACTTAATTTTGGACCATTGAATACACCAAAAATATAGAGAGTTTATAAAAATTTTAATTTTTAACGGTAGAATAATCAGAGATAGAATTATTTATAGGGGGAATTAACCTTTTTTAATTAATTTTTATCAAAACCTATAGAATGTAAAATAAATTTTATTGAACATATAAACTTGTGGTGGGGGATTCTATATAACTGCCTCTGGACAGAAGTGATCATTTTGGCTAAAGAGCAGGGCGTGAGCTTTTGGAACGGAAGGTACTAAGGTACTGAGAACGAATCCTCCTTCATTGGTGACCCTGGGAAACTTCGAACAACCGCAACTTTCGCGCAGAAATCATGGCGCCATCTATCCACCGCAAATGCAACCAAAGCCATCAGACACTTGGCGCAATCAACAAGCCATCTCGCACATGACGCAGTCATCAAGCCGTCTCATACATGACGCAACCTTCAAGCCGTCTCGCATGAATGAGGCAACCAGCAAAGCCGTCATAACTAGTGACGTAAACAGCAAATCCGTCACTACTAGTGACGCAACAGTTCACATGCTCGCCATAATAACGATATCGTTCGTTCGCCTTACCGACTCACTGGAAGGGGTGTGTGGCTATCTGCCTCTGGACTGAAGTGATCATTTTGACATAGGGGTAAGGTGTGTGCTTTCGGAACGGAAAGTACCGAGAGCGAATCCTCCTTCAAACAAGAGTATTCGTTAAATATACAGTCTGGGCTATCTAGCTTTCTTTCAAAAATTTGAATTTACTTCTAGTTTGCCAGCTTTAAAATCATCCTTGTCTTTTGTGTGACCCTGGTTCACAATAATGAATTCCGTCGCCAATATCCCTCGAGCCACTTTATTGAACGACTTTAATCTAACTCTCTCTCTCTCTCACTTATAAGTACACTCATGTCCATAAAGTAAGGATAATTCAGAATCACACAGAAATTGAACTCTAAAATAAAAATTTCACCTGTAGAATTATCACACACATCTTGAAGAAGAATATGCAAATTACAGGAAACCACCAGATGGCGCAGATAGTACGTCACAATGACGAGAGTGTAAGAGAGGGGTATATAAGGAATGGTGGCAAAGAAGTAAAATTGTTCACAAGGGCTTTAAAAGCCTTTCAGTGCAATAACCGCATAGTTATGGCACAAAGGAAGCATTTGGAAGATATTTTACGTGGTAGAATTATAGGACGACTGGAATGTGGTCGTACCCAGCTGGAAAAATCCGAGGAACTTGGAATCGCCCAGACTGTCATCTCCAGGCTTTGGCAACGATTCCAAGATGATGGTAATGTGAGTAGATGTTACACCACAGGTCACCCCGAGTTACAACGCCGAATGAGGACCGGTATTTGGCAGTTACTGCCAAAAGAAACAGACGGAGCACAGCCTCAGACCTGTCTCGTCAGCTCTCTTCAGCTACCGGTACGACGGTTTAAAGCAGACAGTGTACAGACGCTTAGGGCACATTGGTCTATATGCTCGTAGGCCTGTCAGATGTGTTCCCCTTACCGTAACTCACTGTCGCCTGCGATTAACCTGGAGTAGAGAGCATGCATTGTGGACACCACAACAGTGGTCTTGTGTGATGTTTTCCGACGAGTCCAGGTTTAGTTTGCAGTCTGATTCTCGCCGGACTTTCATATGGAGAGCGCCAGGTACCAGTTACCACCAAGAGAACACCATTGAATGACACCGTTACGGTGGTGCAGGGTGGCTCGTTTGGGGAGGAATTATTCTTGGTTCCAGAACTGACCTGCATGTTCAGAGTGTAACGATGACAGGCCACATCTATCGGGATGTCATTCTGGAACAACATGTACGTTTGTTCTGGGGCGCCATGGGTGCTGAATTTCTGTTTATGGATGACAACTCTCGTCCTCACCGTGCAAACATTGTAGACGAATGCCTTCAATCGGAGGATATCACCCGTATGGATTGGCCAGCATGCTCACCGGACTTGAATCCAATAGATCATGTGTAGGATATGCTTGGCCGATGAATTGCCGCCCGTCAACTCCCTCCAACCTGTCTACCGTCACCTGTTTGATGATTGGTGTAATATTCCCCAAGACCAGATTGATAATTTGATACTCAGCATGCGTAGGCGTTGTAAGGCCTGTATTGCATCGTCCGGGAGACATAATCCGTATTAACAATCATGCTAACCATGTTATACTGTTTTTTGTATATAGGTTCTTTTTTGAAATTTGCCCCAGGAAGTAAAAATCGCAATTTTTCTTAATTATGTCAAACATGTAGCATTTTTTTACTCTTTAACTTTTGTTTAATAGATAGAATTTACAAATAAGTCAGATTTATTTTGCTTCTGTCTCTTTCTTTGCCTGAACTTCATTATCCTTAGTTTATGGGCATGAGTGTACATTTACTGTCAGAAAGTGACAACGGTTAAAATCTTGTTATACGTAACTTGTAATGCACTCGTGGCCATAACAATTTATACTCCAAAAAGTAAGAGTGGGATTCTTACGAAACTTGACAGAAAGGTACGTTTCGGACAGATATGTAAGTGATTAGAAGTGCAGCGTGATTGTCCATTGCGTAAGGCCACCAGAGAGCGCTGAAATTCGTTTTGCTTGGATTATAAAACAGGTACACATAACTTGTCTGCGTGTATTTAATCTGTTGCAGAGGGAATCTTTTTAACTAGAGATGCAATTACACCTCCATCTGAGATAATACGAGCAGCTATCATAGTTCGAGAGGGGAAGAATCACAGCGATGACGAAAACTAGGTGGTTCGCTTGGCAAGTAGCTTGTCACTTCTGCCGTTCTGATTTAACTGAAGATATGTCGGGACCAGTGGAAATCTGTTATACAGTGAACAGGCTTAAGACGTCTTCGACAGACCAATAATCAAAAGAACTGTCACATAATATGACATGCAAGCATAGCGCGTGCTGTCTCATTGTCCGCTGTCTATACACAGGCTGCACCTTCACTACAGGCCTCTTTAACAGTCCGTACAATCACAAGGAACCTGTCTGAAGGAGAATTGCTAGCACGGTGCCTATTACGCGTACTTCCACTGATACTCACTCATCATCGCCTCAGTTTAGAGTCATGTCGGGTTTGAAGCTATTGGTTTGCAATCTAATGCAGTGCTTCTCAAACTTTCAATACTGGCAACCCAATTTTCAATCATAATTTTTATCACGCCCCCTTTATACAATAACTAGCTGCAAGTACCCTGCTTTGCCCGGGTTTAAAATAAGGTTTTCTGTAGAAGCGTACAAAACTGTTTATTTGCATGCAATAAAAAGATACATTTATCTTAAAGCAATGTGGTAGACAACATTTTTGGTAGTTCCATTTGGAGTGCGTAGAAAAAGATTTTTTCCTCTTTGCCCACTCTGGAGCAGGCCACATACAACTGCCCATGAGAAAAACATGGTGTCTGTGAATCTATACCAGCAATCCCAAGAGACTGGCCGTGTGACTTGTTGATTGTCATGGCAAAGCGGGTACATATTGGTGTAACCGCAACAAATAAACAACAGGGGGGGGGAGCAAAAATTTTGTCGCCAAGAAGTGTGCCCTGCTAGGATCCACCCAGTTAGTGTAGAATGGGGAGGGGGGAGGGCTTGGCGTTGTCAATTTCTTTTGGTGACCAAAATCGATTGCCAAGCTACTTCACTTAGCGATAGGTGTCCGGATGCCAGAATGAATTCGTTATCTCACCATAATATGAATATAAAAATCGCCGAATCCAAAGAAAAATCGCCAAATCCAAAGGGCCCCCCATACTACATTTCAGCCGATCCACTCAATATCTTTAAAAGTGACTAGCACAATACAAATTGCCTTGCAAGCTGTGTAGTTGTTCCATTATTCACTCAACATGCATTATTACAAACCACAAAAGTATATATGAAATAATTAAAAACAAAAATTACACGGATACATAAATTTAATGCGGAGGCTAGGTTTTAATCACCCACTCACGTTGGCGGGATAAGTGGCCGATTCGACACACACGCACATGGAGCACTACTTTTGGCTGGAGGAGGCCAGAGTGAGGTTGGGATGGAACGAAACCTGCTTAAGAGTAGTCGGTACCCCCTATCCCGACAATGTTAAATTGAGCATTTTTATGTACCTATTTCTCAGAAACTATTAAATGTACAGACTTAAATTTTGTCTGTATATTAATTGGACATTTTTATTTAAACTGATCGGAAGCTTTTTCAAATATATTGTTTAGTTTTTTCAAAAACCTTCATTGCAACAGTATCACTATGGCTTTTTTGAAAAAAGTCATTTTTTTTCACGATAACTGACTTTTACAAAAATATTATGGGAATATTAATAAATGCTCGCTTCAGTATATATAGTTGGATATCAGTAACATGCAGTGAAGATTGCAAGTGCTTCCGTTGAAAAGGTTCCGAGAAAAAGGTACACGCATTTTTCAAAACACCGTTTTGAGATATTTGCATTTTTATTATAAAATGTCACTTCATCAAAAAAATTATGAATTACAATCTGTATTTGCACTATTTTTTTAAATATTAGCTTATTCTCAATAACTTTCAAGACTTTTTACTTATTTCTTTTACTTAGAATTCTCAGAAAATACATATATAGCATTTTTCACTTTTAATCTATCGAGATATTTCATAGCATTTGCATCATTTCTCTCAAATTATGCATCAATTTTTGAAGAATTTTCTGTTTTGATACATTACTGTCATCCAAGTTGACTATAAGCATCATAAATACCATGTGAAAATGTGTCAATACATGAAAATATGGCTTTGGTAATACATCATTATACGACATTTTGAAAAGTTTCATTGGTGTTTTATAAATTCACATGTAAACACAATGTCTTAAAGTATCAGAATGAAAAAGATTCTTAAAATATTACATAAATGGTATCCAAAACAACAACAAGAAAACTGATTTTATGTTTTTAAACATGATATTTGTGTATTTTTGGTATATAACAAGTTTCGTGCAACGAAAAAGGGCATTGCATTTTGAGATATATTTATGTACCTTTTACTATTGAACACTAAAGCTTAAAAATTTGTGAGTGCATTAAATAAACATTTATCTTTATACAGAAGTGAACTTTTTTTAAAAAATTGATCAGCATGTTTAAAAATGTAATTTTTGTAGAGTAGAAAATAATGAATTTTATAAAAATTTTCCTTTTCTATGTTACGACATCTGCTTTTTAGCTTAATGTCTGAGGAATATCTCAAAAATTTCACTTCAGTATATACAATATATATGAAATATAAAATAAAAATTTCTAGTTCATGCATACAATTAATTTATAGAGAAAGAAGACACAAATTAAAAAATATAATCTTTATAAGACAGTAATACATGATTATATGGCATTTCGAAACGTTTCATTAGTGTTTTATATATTCAAATGTAAACACAATTTCTTAAAATATCAGAATTAAAAAGTTTTTATAAATATTACATAAATAGTATCCAAAACAACAAGAAAACTATTTTTACGTTTTTAAACATGAAATTTATGATTTTTTTTGTATATAACAAGCTTCATGCAACGCATTTTGAGATATATTTATATGTACCTTTTACTATTGAACTCTAAAGCTTAAAAATTTGTGTGTGCATTAAATAAACATTTATTTTTATACAGAAGTGAAACTTTTTTTTAAAAAATTGATCAGCCTGATTAAAAATATAATTTTTGCAGAGTACAATAATGAATTTAATAAAATTTTTCCTTTTCTGTGTTACAACATATGCTTTTTAGCTAAATGTCTGAGGAATATTTCAAAAATTTCACTTCAGTATACACAAGAATATATATGAAACATAAAATAAAAATTTCCAGTTCATGAATACAGAAAAAAAAGTAAGAACACACAATAATTTATAGAAAAAATAACACACAATTTAAAAAAATATAATTTATAGAAAACAGTAGCTTTTGTATAAAATTTTACCTCATCAAAAAGATCCTGCACTGTAACCGGTTTTTACCTTATTTTTCTTAATACTATCTTCTTTTTTTTCTTTTATCTTTTCTAATTTTCTTTCATCATTCAGAAAAAGCATGCTTGCTTTCATTAATTTTTCCCTATCGAGAATTTTCATGACACTTACCGAATA
Organism: Trichonephila clavata; assembly: GCA_019973975.1. Classification (NCBI taxonomy): domain Eukaryota; kingdom Metazoa; phylum Arthropoda; class Arachnida; order Araneae; family Nephilidae; genus Trichonephila; species Trichonephila clavata. The sequence continues at coordinate 77,684 of BMAO01034265.1, read as the reverse complement.
TTCTCCTGGTTCTACTTCTATTTTCTGAAGCTTTTTTAATTTGGATATATTATACCATCATTAAAGGAGCAAACAGCATTATAAACACCAAGTGAAAGTGTTTCAATGTGCACAAATGTTGTTTTGGGAACCCGTGATAAAATGACATTATGAAAACTTTCATTCGGGGTTTGTGTTTTTCGATGCAAACATTATTTCAACAAATCAGGATGGGAAAGATATCTAAATATAGAACGCATTGCTACTACAACAGCAACCGGAAGACTTTTTATGTTTATAAGACTTACCCGATTCTTCAGCCTGTTTATATCCATACCATGAATTTTCACCGACAGGACAAAAACCATGTTTTTATATGCCAATTTTTTCATATACAATATTTCGAATGAATATTGACATCTATCACCTTACCTGTATCAATGCTGGTCACAGTAACTGAACCATTTGATGATGCATTCTGCCATGTCCCATCTACCGCTAGCACAATATTATTATTACCTTCATTTTCACAAATAGCTTCCCTCGCAGCCTTTTGAATGGAGTCCTCGTAAACAAGTTTTACAGCATTTGAGATTTGCTTACAGTAAGGAGAAAACCTTGTAGGTGGTTGCCGAAGATTCATTATGCGGCAAAACATTCTCCCAGCTTCTACACCTCTTCTAATGGAACTCGTAGCATATACAAACCTGGTATTTATTGTGGCAATTTGCGTTCCTTCATGAATATTTAAAAAAGAGAATTCTACATCATATGGACAAGCACAACATTTCAGGACAAATTTCCAGCCCAAACTTACCTTTTAAAACTTGCATGTCCAAACCTCTTTTATACATTTTACAATGAACTTCATTCTTGAAAGAAGATGCAGGAATATTTTAATTCATGATGGTATTTTCAATACTTACTTTAATAAGAAGAAAAACTCTAATCAAACTTTATTTTGCACATGTCTCCTTTGAGTCATGTGTATGCCCAGCTTGAGGATTGACATTACTGTTGTTAGTATTTGAAGTAATGTTACTATGATTGAGAGTATTCCTACCTTCTTAAGAACCTTCGTCATGTAATTTTGTGTATGTGTACCAAATTTCACGTTATTTGGCTGTCTGGATCTTGAGTTATAAGGGAACAGACAGACAACAAATGCATCTTATATGTATATATAGAAGTATTGCGTTTACTTACCGCTTGTCGAAGAAAGCATTGAATATGGCGTTGAAGGAAGAATAGCAATAATCTGTATTTTCAACGACAGCAAATGGCATAGATATGTAAAACACGTAACATTTATAAGTAAAAAATGTATGCAATGCATGTGTATATATAATTACAATCAGTAGGAAGAACAGATTTTGTAGAAGGAAAATTACTTTGATAAGCATTTAATCACATCCATAATTTCCGTTTCATAGTTTCATTGATTGTAAAAAAATTTTTTAAAAAACCTTTGATATTTGTGTCATGAATAGGTAATCATGATCTAAGATTCTGTTTATAAATAGCATCACAAATTATTGTTCCGCTTAAAGACTCAGTTCTGAACAAAAACAAAAAAACACATAACATAAAATCTTAAATATTTAAAACTGAAAAAGAAATAAAAGAAATACATATAAAAGTAACCTTACATATAGTAGAAATTATAATATTAATCCAAACTAAAAAGCTACTTTAAATAGATAAATTAAGGTTTTATTTTGAGGAAACTACCATAAGTACCTCAGAACAAATGAAGCATGTAAAAAAATCTTATATGTAAATAGAAATTCTAATTTAAATCACAACATTAACAAAATCAGTTAATCCCAATTAGTTTTAATGGAGTGTCATTTTCTTTAGTTACATTTTTCTACGTTTTTGTTATAATGGAAAAACATGGAATTTGCCAATAGAAGGAAAAGGGTACATATTGGTGTATTCGCAACAAAATTTGCACCACGATATCAAAATAGGCAAATTTTGGTAAAAAAATTGCTACTTTGTCTTCGGTGACTTTTATACATAAGTATATCAGAAACAGCAGTACCTTTTTTCTTTTTCAATGGAAGGAAATGTTGGTGCTAACATTTTATAGCACCAATGCCAACGTTCAAAATAACTCGCAAAGTTGGCAACGCTGATTTCAAATGTGTTATATGCACTGAATTAGCAACCATGTGCTTCATTTCATGTAATGTGAATGAACATGAATTCATGTACATGAATTGTAGCCCAAGCACAACCGTAGATTGATAATACCACCAACATTCAGGTTAGCGAGAAGAAGGAAAAGCAACCACACAAACCCAAGGCCCTTACAACTGTTTAGTACCAAAATACATACAGATGTTTTTTGCATTGTTGACTCTTTAAAAATAACAAAACTAATAAACAACAGGGGGAAGCAAAAATTTTGTCGCCAAGAAGTGTTCCCTGCTAGGATCCACCCAGTTAAAGTGTAGTATAGGGAGGGGGGAAGGGGCCTTGGTGTTGTCAGTTTCTTTTGGCGATCAAAAGCGATTGCCAAGCTTTCACTTAGCGGTAGGTGTCCGGATCCCAGAATGAATTCGTTATCTCACCATAATATGGATATAAAAATCGCCAAATCCAAAGGTCCCCTCTATACTACATTTGAGCCGGCCATTTTTATTGTACTGGCCACTTTTAAAGATATTGGGTGGATCGTCTCAAATGTAGTATGGGGGGGGGGATTTGGATTTGGCGATTTTTCTCCCAATCCACCCAATATCTTTAAAAGTGGCCAGCACATTAAAAATGACCTTGCAAGCTGTGTAGTTGTTCCATTACTCAATCAACATGCATTATTACAAACCACAAAATTATATAAGAAATAATCATAAGCAAAAATTACACAGATACATAAATTTAATGCGGGGCTAGGCTTTAGTATCACCCACTCACATTGGCGGGATAAGTGGCCCCTTCGACAATCCAACCAAGCTTATAACTAAATCATCAAATGACTATCTGTACACTAACGGTACACCTTGTCCACTTTCAATCGTAATAGCATGACCATTTAGTTTGAAAAAGCTGTTCTGAAATAACATCCTTTATTTATTTTGAATTTTCAGAAAAGGATAAATACGTTATAACACATCGAAAGTCGACTGTTGCCAAACGGTAAAACAAAATTTGTAAAAAACACTTTTTTACGACGATTTTTTCAAAGAACAAATGAAATTCCATCACAAAGAGTAAGAAAACGAATAAATACAACTATAAATAAATATATTTACCGTAAAATGTGCTACAATGCCCCAAAAAACTGCTCGAACGATTCATTTTTGCAGAGTTAAGACTTTACATGTTTGATGACGTCATATCTTCGCTTAAAAATTAAATTTTAATAAATAGCTTAAAAATTTAATTTTAAAATTGAACAAAATCTGTTTAAGAACTTTCCCCATGTAATTTTGTGTGCGTGTACCAAATTTCACGTTATTTGGTTGTCTGGATCTTGAGACAAACAGACAGACAACAAATGCATCTTATATGTATATAGATAATGCATTGAATGGAATAAAAATACACTTTGACGCTAAAGCTACAATACGAGATCTTAATTATAAACCATACTAATTAGCAAGATGCGTATTTAATTATGTATATGTTACTTTAAAGAAATATATATTTTAAATAAATTGCTTTTAAGTAATATGATAATTATTATGTTCTTTTTCTTTCTCTAATTTTAAATTGGAACAGATTGCAAAAGGATATTTAATTAAAGATTTATTTCTTCCATCATCTCTTTCTAAAAGTACAAATGTCATTAGAAAAATAGCGATACTCAACCTGCGGCCCACCGGGCCTTTTTAAATGGCGCGGTCATAACCCATTGCTCTAAGAAATTCATTTATTCATTTATTAAAATTTAATGGGAAATTTTTTGTTTAAAAATCAGATGTATCCATTTTCTTTTTTGCTGCCGATGGGTGGAATTGATATATATATATTCTGATTAGACTTATAATATACAACATCGGAGAACAGAACATTTTATGAGTGGAACTAATTTTTAAATACCTTTCATATCATGCAAGTGAAAAATATTCAAAGAAAATATATTGTTTCAAGAAGATGGGGAAGACTATTTTGTAGTGAAAAACAAGCATGGTTCAGTAATTGCTTGATTTGTGTCTCACGAAAGTGTATTTAAAAAATACCAATAAGAAGGAATCGTTCAGTGACACTTTTCCTCGAAGATCTCTTTCAAGAGATGATAAATAGGCTCTCTTGAATAATCTTTACAACAGCTAAATATATTTGTCAGTGGTAATGTCTCAGAGATAACAAAGGCATCCTATGAAATTTGTAATATCATTGGTTATCATATGAAATTATTTATTGATACAGAAAGTGTGAAAAAATAGTCTTAAATTCTTCCCATTACGAAAATATTCTGGGGAAAAAAATAAAAAAATAATAATTAAAAGAAGTAAAATAGGATTTATAATATTTTGATCTACACTGCTGGCCACCGTAAATGCAACACCCTGAAGGAAGCACGCAAATAACAGGAAATATACAACATGCATTAGTGGAGGTGAGATTTGCATATGATTAGAATTTCAGCGCAGACACACATCACGCACGCCTGTGGTGTCACTTCAAAGCGCTATTTAAGGCTTGGAGATTTCGACGATTTCAAGTTCGGCAATTGTGTTATTCTTGTGGCATTTTCAAAAAACGATCAGTTATGTCTCGTAGAAAACAGCAATCAGCTTTTGATCAAGTATCCGAGTTCGACAGAAGAAGGATAGTGGCCTACTGAGATTGTGAATTATCTTTCAGGGAAATCGGTAGACGTGTTGGACGACACCAAACAACTGTAATGCGGATATGTCACCATAGGATGCAGGAGGGTACGACGGACCGACGTGGTCGATCGCATCCACCTCAGTGCACCACTTCACGTGACGACAGGCGAATTGTGCGCATGGCAGTCACATCACGAACCATAGCACAGCACATTGAGTCTGTAACGCATCATTGAGTGTCTGCACGTACCATTCGCCGCCGTTTACAGCAGAGTGGTCTGTCCGCAAGACGTCCATTGCTTGGTCTACCCTTGACGCAGAACCACAGACGTCTCCGCCGCCAATGGTGCGATGACAGAAGGATGTGGGCGGCAAAATGGAATAAAGTTCTCTTTACTGACGAGTCACGCATCTGTCTGCCACACCACGATGGTCGGATTCGAGTCTGGAGACACCGTGGAGAGACGATGCTGAACAGCTGCGTTATGCCCCGCCACACTGGTCCTGCACCAGGTATTATGGTATGGGGCGGTAATGGATATCACTCTCGCTCTCATCTATTACGCATGGCCGGTACTTTAAACAGCCAGCGCTACATCTCCGAGGTGTTGGAGCCAGTTGTCCTTCCTTACCTTCAGGACTTGGCCACAGCCATACTTCAACAGGATAATGCGCGACCACACGTGCCACGCATTGTCCAAAGGTTTTTCGTCAATCACCAGATTGAATTGCTTCCCTGGCCGGCTCGCTCCCTGGATCTTTCACCAAAAGAAAACATGTTGTCCATGGTTGCTGAACGATTGACCCAGATTACACCCCCAGCTGCCACACCAGATCAACTTTGGAAACGTGTGGAAGCTGCTCGGTCTTCTGTACCCCAAGAACACATCCATAGTCTCTGTGAATCAATGCTGAGGCGTGTGGCAGCGGTGATCTCCAACAATGGCGGCTACTCTGGCTACTGATTCTAGCAGGAACCACACTTCACAGAAGTCTATAAATTTTATCATTTGATACTTGGTCAACATGTTATCTACAAAATAAATTTTGTTGTGCTATCTCTTGTGTTTCTTGGTGTTGCATTTACGGTGGCTAGCAGTGTATAAAATGATTTTTTAAATGAATGATGATATTGTAAATAGTTTTAAGCGAACTGTAATGTTAAGCTTTACAGAATTAACATTAATAATTAATGTTACATAACGGAAAAGAATATAAATTTCCGGTGCAGAATAATTGTGTTATTTTTAATATTTATAGCGAGAAGACTTCAGAATGTCTTAACCTGGGAGTAGGCGCACCCTCGATATTAACGTTAATAGTCTTGCGAGGTGACTCAGTCACCGCAATCCTATTTTTAGTGTACATGATAAATATCGTAAATCTGGTGAATATTCTAATGAAAAGAAAGTATACTTACCAACATTCAAGGATTTTTCAATTTTTCTTTGATAATTTGAGAAAAAATCCAATAAAACTGAACTATACAGGATGCAAATCACAGACACAGGAACATTATTTGAGGACAAAACTGTCATATCTTTAACTTATTGTAATTTTACTGTCTTTTGATGATTGATAAAAAGCATGTTGAACTTTTTCTTATTTGTATCTTTTTGACACGGCGCAGTGTGTCTTATGGTCACTTATGGCTTCATATTTTAGTTGATGAAGTTCTTTTGCAAGCATTTGAAAATTTTTCTTTCGTTTCATATTAATCACTTTTCTCAAATTAACTTCCTCTATCATGAGTAATGTACATTATTTCAGAAGGTTCTTCCCTTGCTTGATCAGGGGTGAAAAGTGAATTAAGTCTTCCTTTTCTTCCTGAAGCTAATGTACAGTACTTCATTAATCATAACAGTGATGATTTTTTTATCTTCCTAAAATTTCTTTGATTCTGGATCTGAGTTATGTTTATTCTGAGAAAGAGACCATTATAACTTTAAAAAGAAACATATTAAAAAATCTCTCATCATGGGATTACAGCAATTTAAACAAAATGTTTTTTTTATTTGGTTATAGGATCGATGATTAAAGCTTTTATTTTTTGATGACGTAATATCGCCAGATGTTATATATAAATTATATCAGTGTAAATGGGTGTTTTTTTATTATGTCAGAAATTATTTTGTGTTTTACTTCATTCCAGTTATTTTTTAAAAATCTTTTATGTTCTATAGGCTTGCACCCCCCCCCCTTCCGGTGGGAGGTGCGCCCCACTGTTTAAGAAACGCTGATCTAATGGAATCGGTCGTCTTCAGTGACGAATTTAGATTCAATTTGGGCAGTGATAACAATCCACGTGGTAAGCGCCTCAACCCTGTCTTCGCTGTGGAGCAATACACTGCTCTCACATCTGGTGCGATATTATGGTGTGTCATCGCATACGACGCATGGTCGACTTTAGTATTGATCCACGGCCCCATGGCAGCCTAGAGGTACTTTCCGGACATTTTTCAGCCACATGGGTTGGCAGAACTCCCTAGGAGCCCTTTTTCAACAGAACAATGCTCTATCACACACAGCAACTGTAAACAGGGATGCCTCTGCCACATTTCCATCCTTTCCTGGTCTGCTCTGTCTCCAGATTCGTCACTAATCGAGCATATCAGGGATCATTTGGACAGCCTACGAGTTTGGTCGAAACAAGGTGGTTTATCACACGTATACGTATTTGGTGCAATTTTCCTAAAAAATCTCCATTTGGGGTAATTTCTTCCCATTTGCCATATCAACAGCTTCAAACAACTTTTTTTTCGTGAGCTGACAGAATTGCTTGAAATTAAGGTTGTTTGAAATTCCAGCCATTGTAGCTTTTCGTCTACCTACGTTATAAGCAAGATGCCGGTAAAGATGACAGCCTCGGCTTTGTCAAACGCATCAGAAATGACATATAATATTTTGAAGGTGCATTATATTTGAATGTTGTATAATATTTTAAACAGAATGATGCTCCATTTTTGTTTACGACCATCAAGAAAAGTGTGAGTGGAATAAAAAAAATAATATTGTTTTCCGAAGCAGAAAAGTCGGCGAGTAATTTTTCAATGTGAAGATAGGGAGCGGCTGACGTCATACCTTATTGTTTTGTTTACGTCAACCATTCACTCTCTCAGCTGCTGGAAAAATTTCCCGAAACAGTTGTTCGAAAGAGACTCGAGTTGTTTGAGACATGCGTGTGTGATAAGGCCTTTAATGATAAAAGAGTGTGAATAAAAGACATATTTGGATGGAGAAAAAAAAAGTAATAGATATTTTTACTGGAAGGAGTAAGTTTCGTATCATGTATTTATGGTTCTATGAAATAAATTGGGAATCGAAATTGGAAAACAAGAAGCACCGTTTGCATAGGAATGGTTGTTCCAGACAGGTGTGAGTGATGAAGCTTTTGCAAGTGCGCTTAGAGCAGCTTTCGAACGACATATCGCAGGACATCATACGGGACTCGTATGCGTCAGTGTCCGACCGTATCACATCAAGTATTCTTGCTAGGCCAAAAGGGAACTTAAACCTCCATTCACATTTGTAGTTTTTTTCTACAATACATAATCATTTTGCTTTGGTTTTGTAATAACTTACTTACATCAACGTTGTACTAGCGTATGTAAAATTCCGTTTTATTCTGGCAGCTCTTTCTTGGTTTATGGCAATTTTTACGGCAATGAATGTACTTAGCCTAATTTTTATGTTCATGGATTAGTGAAGTATTTGTGCTTCTTTTTCAAGTAATAATTTATTTTACATGATACACGTCGAAATAAAGTATTTAAGAACTTAGCATAAAAAGTCTCTGCTCATTACGTAATTTTTGATGATTTCCGATGACCAAATCCAATCAATCTTTTGCTTCTCTTTAAATGCTTTAAACTTTTTTACACGTATTCTTCGAGAACGTATCTGTCGCATAAAACTAGAATAGGAATTTTTTTTCACTCTTGATAGTTAAAAAATACTATAATTACTGAAAATGAATATAAATTTTTATAATAATAAAAAATAAGAATAAAAAAAAAGTGCACCTTATGTAATAAGATACGCATTGATACTAAGTAATTTTTCAGAAAATTTAATTGAAAAAAAAATGGATAGATAATTTTTTGAACTGGAATTAAATCCATCTCCTTTTTTTCCTGTTTTTTTTTTATCTCTCTATCTTTTTTTCTGTGTGTGTCTCTCTCTTTTTATATTCCTCTTACTTTTCTATCCTTATGTTTAACTTCGCTTCTTTGAAGTTAATTTTAATGAACTTAGGGCGCCATCTAGTGTTCAAATATGGAAGCTCATTGAAGCAATACACATTGCTTAATAAAGAGTAATTTAATGTATTATTTTATACATTTCACTCTATATAATTGACTTTATGAAGTGTTATTAACCATAAAATATTTATTTCCAATTGTTTTCTGAGGGAAAGTTAGCCAGGTGAAGCTTTAATAAATACAAATTTAAAGTTTCCTTAAATTTTAAGTATTCCGTTTTAAGCATAATTTATTTATTTATTTCTTGAAAAAACATATCTAGAATTTTTAATTATGGTATGGATAATCAGGGGATTCTTGAACAATTTAATTAGTTTATTATAAAGACTGCAGAAAAAAATGAAAGGAGCTTTTCAAGGAGAGGGAGGGAAGATAAAATAAAAAAGTTGCTCTAATAAATGAATGGTGTCGCCATCTATTATCACATATATTACTTAATTCCTTGATAAGCATAATTTCCATAAATAAATATCAAATAAAATCTACCTGAAATATTTATATAAAGAATTACAAACAAATTCAGACATTTTTTTAAAAAGTTGTTCCATAAATTTATTTATGTTTCTGTCGTTAGGTTCAGTCTTACTATGTATAGAACGTCTACAGTTTGATTTTCACTTTGGCCTGTTTGAAGGGAGATGTAAATACACGATGATAAATGTATAGCCTATTTTCGAATTGTAAGTGTAAGAAAAAAGATACCACAAGAAGAATAACGACTTTTATGCAACGTAAGAAAGTACAAAAAACAATCAATCAATCCCGACACGGTGCTTTCGTCTAAGCGTTCTTTTTTTAAATATAAACCTCTTCCCATAAAAAACGTATATCTGCACCACTGGCTGAAATGCAGTTGTATATAGTTTATTTACCTCAAAAGATTATAGGGCATTAAGTTTGCTATTAAGAGAATTTCTGAGGCTTACGCAAACACACACATATATAAATACACATACAGTAAAAATCGTTTAACATAAAACTGAAGGGATTAAATGTTTTTTCGTGTTAAAAAATTTCGTGTTTAAGGATATTACAAAAAAATACACAACATATTCAACAAAATTAAGTGTATTAGAGTAAATTTTATTTATGCATATTGATATGTATATTAAGTTTGAGATATGGTATGTTAATTGAGATTTCGGCGGAAATAATCTGATATCTTTCTTTGCATTGTCTTTCTTAGCATCAAACTGCTAACAAATTGCTCGATGTCATCCATTTTGGTATTTCTTTCACCATCGTTATGTGCGTCTAAGTAACTGCTCATACTTTTCATGATGTTCCTCAATTTGGATGGTGTGAGAACAGGAACTTGCATTATTCATTTCATTTTCGTCGTCGGAATCTGCATCAAGGATCGTTTTTTTAGTTTTGAACAAATTCCAAAATGCCTTTGTCTGCCATGACTGGGGCTGTATACACATTATCATCTACTGCCATGAACTCTTCTGATGATACAGCAGGAGAGTCCAATAATATAGAAACTTTCTCAAACATTTCATGGAGTGTCGGCTCAGTTTCAGTATCCAAAAGGGAAATCTTTTCGTGTTAAGGTATTTTCATTTAGTGTTAAAAGAAAAGGTTCATGGAAATACATAGTAATTTGTCGGGATCGTCGTATTATTTCCTGTAAACCGATATTACGCCTCAAACGTTTTAGCGTTAAACGCATTTTACTGTATATATTAGCAGGTATACTCATTCTCCGCACGGCTGAATTTAAAAATAAATTAAAAGTAAAAAAAAAAACGTTTTTAAAAGCAAGTTTTTATTTAAACGCTCTAAAAAGAATAAAATAAACTTTTCCTTTAAAACTTTTTTTTACTATCAACTTATAACGTCATTGCACAGTTTATATGATATAAACCTTGTCGCGAGTTTTAAGTAGTCGTATTTACTTAGTTTGAAAATTTTAAAATTAAAATCCATCAGATCGAGCTATTTAATTGACTTGTTTATCTATATAGGTAAATCTCGCGACAAGCTTTTATATCATATAAATTGTGTAATGACGTTATAAGTTGATAGTAAAAAAAGTTTTAAAGGAAAAGTTTATTTTATTCTTTTTAGAGCGTTTAAATAAAAACTTGCTTTTTTTTTCTTTTTTTTTTCTTTTCTTCACTTTTAATTTATTTTTTACTTTTGAGTAATCTCTGGACAGATTTCTCAATCTGTTCATCTCATTCAACGCATCATTGTTGCAAGACCGTTTGCCGGATAATTTCGAACACTCTCGCTCAATGCATTCTTGCAAAAAGGCGCATTAGATGCAAAACACAATTTTTTTTAAATCCCATATTTTTAAGCAATTTTTTCAATCTGCGTACAGATCTCGGATATTATTGTTCTACACACGAAAAAAAAAAGTTTCGTGAGATTATCTTCATAAATAACAAAGTTATTAAAAAAGTAAAAAAATCGTAAAAAAAATATCTGCATTTTATTTTTTAAATGACTGATTCTAAAAGAGAAAAGCATGGACTGTTTTAGTTCTAAATATCGATTCATTTAAACGAAAAAAAATTCATGCGCAACAATTTAGACATTATTTTCATAAAAATGCGTCGATTTTGACTTACGTTTAAAAAAAACCGTAAAAAATACAAATATCATTATTTTGTAAAATAAATTGTATCTTACTGTGGCGAAATAAATGATTTTTCCGACTCTGTAATTATTTTTCTGTCTGAATCTTATAAAAAAAATTAGATCGCTGTTTTAAAAACGTCAAAATCAACAAAAAAACCCTCTTCGTTCTTCATTTTCCGTTACCGTCACAGCGAAATAAACAGCCCATCGGGGTAAAACAATTATGCGTTTTAAGGTTTTTAATTAATATCTTTTTAACTAATTGCAATATGGAATATAAATAGTCAAAACATGCATTGTCATCCAAACTAAACGTGTATACAAAATTTCAGTTCAATCTGTTGAAGATATCAGCTCCAAAATTGAGTTGCAAGATTCCACCCGAACAAATTACATTGCAAGTTAAATAAAAGCTTGTAATAAAACAATCGTAGTGAGGGACTATTGTAAATTATGGAAAAGAAAGAAAAGATGATTCTATGGAAAAGACGCTTTAATAAATAAAATAGCAAAGTTAATAAATGTAGCCTAAATACATGGTATCCTTCGGTTTACCTGTCAGTCAACATATAGATATTATCTAAGTCAAATGTATATATATTATCCTTTACTCCACCGTGGGATAAGATATCCTCAGAAACCTTTCTTAGCGGATCTAAAGATGTCGTGGTGAGGAATTGAGGGAATCGCTGTTCTCCGAAACACATGTATGGATAGGTTATATTTTATGTTCCTTTGTGTGTGTCTGTGTCACCCTCTCTCCTCTATTGAAAGTTTATTTGATTTCTGCAAAACCTACTCTTAGGTGATTTCTACTTAACAAAAAAAGCATGCCAGCCAAATTTGAAATCTGTAGGTATAATTGTTCCAGAGATTTTGTGATGTGTGAGTGAGTGATTTAATTTTCTTCTATATCCATATATAGATAGATTACCTTTTACTCTGCTGTAACTCACCCTTCCCTTGGGATTCGATTTCTGAAAAAGTTATTCTTTGCAGATCTTTTCTCAACAAAAGAAACATGCCTGCCGAATTTCAAATCTGAGTGTCTAATAGTTTCGTTCGGATATATTGTGATGAGTGAGTGGATTAATTTTCTTCTACATCTCTTTCTCTTTCTCTCTCTCTCTGAGTTTAGAAGATTTTTTAAGTCATAAAATATAATGAATTTAAAAAAAAATACAGGTATCGCCTCATAGATGTGTATTGTGTTACGCAATGTACGAATAACTATTGCTTTTTAACAGGAATTATTATTTGTTTTGAGTCTGTTCATATTTTTCTGTTTGGTTAAGAAAAGCATTCTTTTAACTTTAGAACTCTTGTTGAAATGAAGTATGAGCAAAATCCATAAATATTCGGACAATGAGTTACCTTCCGTGATTTTTAAACGATTCTTAAATAAGAAGCAAATTCCACTTTCATAGAAATCTCTTCCACAGATGAAGTGAATATTAATCTACCAGCGATGATTTTATTGTTCAACAGATAGGCAGGGTAGGTATTTTTTTATTGACATTGGCGGGATCCGATTAATAAGTAGTCATTGTATCATGTGCATGCTAAAGAAATAATTAACATTTGGGTACTTCCAATTTTGTCAAATCGTAAATGACGTCACTAAACAGGTGATATGCTACCAGGAGTGGAGATACAGAGACGTGAGAGAGAAAACTGTAACCGAGCTGTTAATGTTTTTGGATTGTTATTCTTCGGTTTAATAAATAAGGATGAATGATAGAACATATGTGTAAAGAAAGATTTCATGGTTGATTAGTTTCTCAAAAAATTTGTAGTAATTCAATAGAAATATAAATACGAATACAGCCATTTAATAGTATCTCAAAAACTGTTATTTTAATCGGTGCGTTTAAAAGTTATTTAATGTAAAATTTTTCCGTACAATAAGTAATACTTATAATATTATAGGATATAAAAAATGGAAATACTTTCCTCATTACTCCAAATATATCTTAAATAAAAAAGAAATAGATAATTCACACTAATATTTCTTAGCAAAACATTTCCCCTCAAAACGAGATTTTTTTTTTAAAGTTTCATATCAAGCACATTAGTGAGTTCAGGATTTTTTATCGTTGAAGACAACAGAACTTTAAAACCAAAAAATAAAAGAAGAAGAAGAAAGCAAAAAACTAGATGAAGATAACAAGAACACAACAAGTTCAAGACAGTAGTAATCTTTATTAGACTAATTATAATTCTCAGTATTAAGGGAGATCAAACTTTTTACAGCGTGATCAGGGCCGGCTCTAACAATTTTGCCGCCCCGGACAAAAATGAAAAATGCCGTCCCTCTCCACAAAGTAAAAAAAAATTATTGAAAAATATATAAATTGTTCATAAATACACGCCTATAAAATTTGAATAGTTTTTGAAAAGGGAAAAGGCACAGCATAACAGTATATACATAAAAAATTTATTAAAAACTAAAACACAAAAATAAAACAAATAACAAAATAAACAAAAAACAAATTAGAAGTGTTTTTTCTGACATATAACTCTGAATACTTTTTGATAAATTCTTTTTAATCAACTTTTTGAGCTATTTCATGTTTGATAGCCAATGTACCAAAACATTTAATCCATCTTAAAAAGTTGTGGATAGTAAGAAATTTTTATTTAATTTTAATTTTGAGAAACTCCTCTCTCCGCTTGCTACACTTATTAGAAAAGAAAGTAAAATTCTTAATGCAATAGCAAAACTTGGCGTAAATTCTAAAACTGAAATAAATTTTAGAACTTTTATTGGGCTTTCTTTTTTTGCGTAATAAAGCTGAAACTGATATTATCTCATTTGCTAGATCAAGCGCGTTTATATCTACCGATTTTTCAACTGTCAACATCATTTCTAAATTTTCATAGTTTTTAATTACTAAGTTATTTAGGGGCATCTTTTAAATCATATGTATTGTATAAAAATTGAAAACAATTACTATGAGTACTCGTTAAAATGAATCTGCATTTCAAGGCATTAATTGCTTGGTCAATTGTAAAAAAAAATAAAACAACCCTATCTTGCACTTTAATTTAGGATCTTCTACAGGATCATCTCGTGCTTTGTAATCAAAATTAACATTTTTGCGTCGAACTCAGTGACGTGGCTGCGTCACCTCAAAATTAGCAGGGATATCAATCTCGTCGGCCAGTTCATTCCCATCACAGAGCATTTAATCAAAAGTCACATCCGATCGAAGATCATTAAAAAAATCTTTGCTATTTCTGAAGAGCTCCATAGCAGACGGTAGATCTTACTCTTTTGTTTGCAATAGCTTGCTTATTGGATTTGTGCAATTTGAGATTTTATACAAATTATGATGGAGCATAGGATCTTGAATTGTTCAATAGTACCTTTGTACTCCATTGAAATTACCCAAATGTTTTGATAAATAATTTTCAAATGTAGTTAGTAATAAAATCTGCAAAAAGAAGTATTTCGAAGGAATAAATAATTATTCTGACGAAAGAAATTATTACAAATTCGAATACAGAAGAATTTACTTAGTTTACAATAAATAAATATGCCACACTATTTTGCAGATACTGTTACTACCTTGATTTTTTATTTTCAACTTTATCATGTACATAGAGGAAAAATCTTTCCCCAAATTAAAAGTTATAATTTTTTTAAGGAAATTGGTCTCTTTAAGGACTAAAGGTCAAAAATTGTTAATGACATAGAAAAAAAATGTTACAATTAAAAATCTCGACAAAAAAAAATTCACATTTAAAATGAATGCTACTTTACTGATTCACATGTGTTTGAAATTTCATCTGTCGAAGCTAATCAATTATTTCTCTAATGTTGCTACTGAGAGATAAATATTAATGCTTATAAACACTTGAAAGTTTATTTGCTGCAGAAGTAAGAATTACGTACGTTAAAAATATTATTTATTATACTCAAGAGATTTTATTTGTATAACCAATTTCTTGTTCATGGTATTGCTATATTATTGCTACATAAATATAAATAAATATTAAAGTAAGAATCTCACAGGAAAGTTTGATTAAGAGAAATACTAAATAAAAGAAAATTGCGAGATCGTTTAAAAATAATCTCTCCCAAACAGTTTGGTGGTTCATTCCCTTCTTCAAATTGCTAATTCAATTAAATAGCCCATAATAAAAACAAGGATCAGAAAAAAAATTTAAAAATTAAAAAAAAAATAGTTTTTAGTATTATTACTCAGTATTCCACATAAATCAAGATCTTGGAGCTTTGATCAGATTGGTCGTGTTGGTAGGCTACGAAATGCGATTCGTCTAAAAATTAAATATTTTTAGCTGACGATGTTCGATAGACAGGAACTGATTTGGTCAAAAAATTTCAAGGATTTACTCTTTCTCACGACAAGCTGAAAAAAATCTCATCGACTCTTTGTGGGTGTTACTTTTCTCTCAATACGCTATTACCCCACTGCTGGAGTAAAGAAAATTCCACCATCCTGTAAGTTCGGGGTTAACGATCACAAATTGCGACAGTAGGGTCAGCTAAAAAAAGGCCGATGTCAGCTAAAGTCGAGGTTTAAATCCACAGTCCAGTAAAAAACAGCTACTTCATGGATTACTAAAGCCCCATGCCATTCCCGGGAATACAAAAAGTACGAAAATCTGACGATTTCCCGGGATCCCCTTTATATCAGCTCAGTGAAAATCTTTTTGAGATAAGTATATCTACCTGTATCCCGAATTCGGATGTCCATACACTAGCAAAGTCAAATCACCACGTAGAACAATTTTTATTTTTTTAAGAAATATAATCGTTATACAAATTTAACTAGCAATGGTCGGCTTTTCAATTCATTCTAAAACAACTTTTTTTTTGTTCCACGTTTCCAAATTGTAAACAATAATATTTCAGAAAATAATTTCATCCAAATTTTTTCGTAAAAAAAAAAGTTTTTTTCAAATTCGGTTCAAATGCCGCCCCTAAAATTTGCCGCACCGGACATGCGTCCGGTTTGTCCGACCCTAGAGCCGCCCCTGGCGTGATATAGTAGTTAGGTATTTAAATCAGAAAGTAAATTTTTTGCGAATAACATTTTTTTTATAAATTTAAACCGACGTGGCACTAAAAATATAAATAAATATAAACCATTATTAAGGTCACATTAATCATTAAACATCTTGGGGAAAAAATCAATAAATTGTATTTTTGATTATCAGAACATGGGAAATAGATTGGTCTTTGTTTGGATATTGCTCTTTACATTTAAGTCTTGTTATCTTTTCAGGAATGGTGTAAATTAACACCACGCCTTTTTGCGGTCACTCTATAATTAATCTCAAAGAAATTAATGTTAACATTTTGTAAGAGAATAATTTTTTTTTAAATATATGGATAGTACATTCATTCTACCTATACCCATTGAGTCCACATAAACAGTAAAAATATCTCTCTTTAAAAAGGTGAAAAATATTCCTTTATTACAAGTATGTACTAACATGCTCTGTTTTTTTTTTTAAAGTATTTCTTTAAACTTAATCAGTATTGCTAAATATTTGAAAAACTTATTTTTCTTTATTCTGGAATATTTTGTCTCGCTTCTAATACAGCTGTTTTCAAATGAATGCGATAAAGAAACACTTCCTTTGAATCAAATTTATACAGCAAACTCTATACTTATATTAATGAAAAAGAAACAAATATATTATAAACATCAGAAAACGTACTGATTTAAACTATACAAAGTTTACATCATTCAATAAGGAATTCGAAATCATATCATCATACATGATATCAAATATCCCAAAAAGAACATAATTTTTGTTTAAAATGGTCTGAAATATATGTGCGTTTAAGTAAATTTTTGTATCAACTAATTTCAGTGGACTGTATATTATTGATTATTCTTTATAACTTCAGAATAAATTTCCAAAGAAATGTTTCCTGTATGTATAAAAAGTTCAAAATAATAGGGTGCTTGAAGAGTACTGGCATTGGCATTCAAAATAATACTGATTGATCGCACTTTATCATTGCGTTAAATTTCCATATATAAATATATTGCAATAAAAATTGGAAAACAGGGAAATTTTGAAGTTATTCATGAAACATTTTCTAAAATCAATCAAGAAAAGTCAGTCAGAATCATTCAACTTTAAAATGCGGCAGCTGGATTCTGTTAAAAAGGTGGTAAAAGTTCCAAAAGTGCTCTGTTTTCTTCTGTTCGTGTTTCGAATAAATCTGCAAGGATATCAAAAAATATCATCAAATCAGATTAAAAAAGCACGAAGAACATCTGGAAAAAAATTCTCTCTTTGGGCACCCACCATAATAACATTTTACCATTTTATGTTTATATTCCATTCCTTATACGGAATTTGGGGCAGTGAGACCTGGACATTTTACGTCTCCGATATACTTGACTTTATAAACTTTCTTGTTGTTGTGGATCTTCTCAATGTTAGAAGAAAAGCATTGCAATTTCTCATAAAGGGATTTCAAAGATTTCCAAAGGTAAAATAAAAAAAATCCAAATACTGCAGATGTAGCGCAATACATCTACTATTGGCATATACATTCGCTTTCTCTGTTGTGTATTTCGTGTACAGTTTTTTCATCTTTGATCAGAAGAATCAGGTTCTTATGGATTCAGATAACTTAATTTTACGCTGTTTGGGATTTTTTATGAAATATTTATCTTGGGCAATATACATTATTTTCATTTATATAGCGATGCCTGTTTTCAAATGTCTTTTTGCGCATGTGTGTTTGCTGATACAGGAAAAATCTGTGCTGATAAAACAATCTTTAGACATTTTACTGGAACACAAACCTTTTCACGTTTCTCAAATTCGAAGGCAGCGAAGAATGTTCTGCTATCTCCAAAAACAAACATCAGAAGCAAATGCTATTTTCACCGAAATATGTTTTCTTTGGATATCGAAAAGTGTTCTTCGATGTTACTTCAGTGCCTATGATCTGTTGAAGGAGCCCTGGACCGAAAATAATTGGTCGTATAAATGCATAGTATTATTGGATGCCGTGTTCCATATTTCTTCTCTGTTAATCGTATCGTTCTACGCTGGTCGTGTTTCAGAAATAAAAACTAAAATTTTGGATTCCCTCATTCGACTAGGAATGGTTAATCATTCACGAATGGAGGGAGAGGATTATTAATGAAGATTTGATTTTTTTTATAAACATTGTGGGAATTTCTGATATGTCTATGACATTGTGGAACATTATGCCTTTAAGAAGGAATATAGCTATAAATTTATTAAGTGTTATTGGATCCTATTCCGTCATTATATTTCAATTGAGTTATAGAGAGTAACTGTAACTTTAAAAGAAACGGAACCATTCTTTCTCACTCGCACTCACTGTATGCTTGAAATATTGTTTTGAATTTATATAACATGCGAAACTCTCAAGAACAGAGAATAAGGCTATTTTAAGTGTGTAATTCCTATCAACTTAATTTTTAAATGTCTCTGGGATGCTATTCTCACACCTATGATTTGTGTTACTAGCACTTCGGTGAAAATGACAACTGAGATCTGGATTTTTGAAGCCAGAAGCTCAAAGTATGGTCAGTAATTTTCTTGAGAAGCAAGATCTTTACGAGGAAAGATCTTACGAGATCACGAGGAAAATCTTTATTTGTTTTTATGCATTGTCCCATTATGTATTGATCCCTGTTTTCTAAAATTTCATTGAAAATAATGTCTATAAATTCTTAATTTTTTTTAATCGAATACTGATCAATTCTTCCTATTAGAAATTCACAAAAAATTCAAAAATTAGAGATATGTCATTTAATTTATTTATTTAAAATAACATATGCGTTTTTTAAATATTATTCCCGATTAGAATGTAGAATCCATTAAATATATTTTATAATAGAGTTAATTCAGACCAAATTTTAATCATTCCTGTCCTTTCATATTCGGCATATTTGTAAAATCGAGACTTTTTATTGAAAAGAAAGTAGGGCTTTGATAGCTAAAAAAAGAAGACAACGGAATACTGAAGTACTATCTTTCACTCTCTGAAACATATTGATTCCTGGTAATAAGTCTAATAAAGCCTTTTATAGCACAATTTAGAAGTTTCATAATTATATTAAAGAGTAAATATTTAGTAATATTTGTAAATGTTTAAATTTAGTTCAAGTTTTCACTAAAAACAAATCGCCGCATTAATCATTACATATCTGGATGAAAAGTTTCCAGAAATTCCACTTTCAACAACCGGAACATCTAAAAACAATTACTCTGTGTGTTTGAGATGTAAATTTAGCATGGTTTGTGTGCTATTTTGCTTGTTTACTTTTTTCTTTCAAGAATAGTGCAATATATTCTCCGTTTTTTCGTTGTCATATAAATATTCAACAAAAAAACCCTAAACTGTATAAACCCATTTATTAATCGACTAATTTTTCTTGCCGATTGAGCCCACATATTGCCACAGAAATATCTTTTTTAAAAAAAAAAAGAGTCAAAACTATTTATTCATTACAAATCTATATTAACATTTTCAGTATTTTTTATAAGTACTTCCTTAAATACAATCAGTTCTAAAAATATATGCTTATTTTCTTATATCTGACATGATAGTTTTTTAAATAAAAAAACATATAATATTTATTATATACCATCACTAAATTAATTGAAAATAAAATTTCCCACACATCCTTCATAATATGAAATTTTAAAATGCAAACATTTTATGCATATAGTAATGATAAGAAACAAATATTACGAATATGTGAAAACATACTGAGATTTAAATTATTGAGATTTTATGTTTTGCGCTGATGAATTCCACAAACCAATTAATATTTTAAAATAAGGGTTTTTAAAAAGAAGCATAATTTTTAAAATTATCTCTAAGTGTGGTGCTTCTGTGTAAATTTTTTATCAACTAATTTCAATAGACCATCATTGATTATTCTTTTTCCCATCATAATAAACTTCCATAGAGGTGTAGTAAAATAATATATTGTGCTTCTAGACTACATATACGTCAAGTAGTTTAAACTTTAGTGATTTATCCTACATTACACATATTGTTGCATTAAATTTCCAAATATATTTTTGAAATAACAGGAAAAGGAGAACTGGAAAAGTGGTGGGGAAAAAAAGAATACTTGAAATTTATCATGAAGCAAATTTTTAATTCAAACTAGAATCAAATCTTTACAATTTTTGCAGCAGTTCGACTTAGTTACAAAGGTGCTCTATTTACTTCTCTTTGTGTTTGGAATTATTATTGGAGAATATCCAACAATGTCAGCAAATCAATTTAAAAAATCGCAAAAAATGTCGAGAAAAAAGTTCTCTCTCGGACCCCCAGCCATAATCACGTTTCATCACTCAATGATTATAATTTGTTTCTTATACGGAGTTAATGGCAGTGAAACACGGACAATTTATATCTCTGGTACACTTGACTTCATAACCTTTCTTGTTGTTGTAGACGTGCTCTACTTCAGAAGAAGAGTGGATTGTGCAGTTAGGGTTTGCAGCCCCGGGATCCCGGTGGTTTTTTCAAATCCCGGGATCCTGGGATTAAAGTAACCAATCCCGGGATTTAATTTTTTTCGTCTGAATTACAAATTTTAATTTTTTTCAAAGTATTGTGAATCTGTTATTACATTTAATGTATCTTATTTACTTTTTTTTGTACTGTATGCGCTTAATGTCAGTTTTCTTACGTATTGAACCATGAAGGGTTCGAGGAGGATGTGTATGTTAAACCGTGAAATTTGATATATTTTCTCTTATTTTCTTTAACTTTCTTATCATTACGAGTGGGGTCAGAAAGTGGACATTTCTCCCACCCTCAAGATGTCCGGTTTTAGATAACTTGGACAGAGGCAATTAGATTTTTTGGAAGATATCCAGTAGGGTTTTCAGTCCCGGAATTCCGAAACCCCGGGATTCCAGTTTTTTTACCAATCCGGAAATCCCGGGATTAAAATAACTAATTCCGGTATTTAATGTCTGTCTAAATTATATTAAAAGAGAGAGAGAGAAATTTTTCTCATAAAAATTTTCTAAGAATTTAATTCTTCCAAAATTTATATTTTGTTTCTTAAATATATACGTAGAATTTTTTTGTGCAATTATAAGTGCTATAGGTGAAAAAAAATATATATGCACAGCTCTCATTTCTCGTATGGGAGAACGTCGCACAGATTTAAGTGGCTCACTGCAATGCTTACACAATAACATAAACAAGATATCGAAGAATATATTTTTTCACAGTTCCTTCTTCAATTAAATGCCGTTAATTAGTAGAGGAACTGCTTGGAAGACTTGAGACACTTCAAATCCCATTGCATTACTTACTACTCATGCAACTGGATCTCTAATTTCAAATGAGATAACTTTTGAAATTGATTCACATTCTGATTCAATAACTGGATCATACAAAAACCATTAAATTTAACAAAAGAACTAAATAAAGTTATCAAAGAGGTATATGCACCAATGCAGTCTATTAGATTTGAGACACTGTCATCAAAAACTCAAAAAGAAATGTCTTTTTTTGAAAATAGTGGGAGACGTGGTGACTACCTGAAAAGAACATACTCCTATTTAATGACAATAATACCTACTAGTAAAGAATCCGAACGTGCATTTTCTTCGGCAGGATAATTTGTAACAAAAATAAGAAGCCGTTTCAACAATGAAACGCTGGACGAGCTGTGTTCTTATAAGCTTATTTACAGAAACACAAGAAATGAAGAAATGCTTTATTTTAAAACTTCATTTGGTACTATTTTTATTTGCTTTTTAGGATGAATTAATTTTTTATTTGTTCCATTAAAATAATATCAAATCAATTTTTAATTATATTTTCAGTTTTATTATGCAATTTCAATTATGCTAATATGTAAGTATTTTAATAAATAGTCCAATTTATTTAAGGGGGGCTAGGAGGAGTACTAGGAAACAGCAGGAAAAATGGGCGAAATATTACAATAAGAGGAGATGTGAGGTCGATGTAAAAGGGGATGATCTTGTATTGGTTCAAACACACCCCTTGAGCTGGGCTAGTAAGAAAATTGCTGGTAAATTCATGCCGAAGTTTGAAGGCTCCTATGAAGTTCTAAGGGTTGATAATAATAATGTGGTTATTTTGAAATGTGGTAAACAAATAACGGTAAATGGAGACCAGGTGCGGATTTGTCATCAAAGAGAAAATGAGGAGAGTGTTAGTAAGTCGGATGGTTCGGAAAGTAGTGGTTCTAAGGTTAGGGAAGGTTCGGGAGTTAGTCGGCCTAGGACAGTACAGGCGGAAAGAGCTGAGAATAGTCATAGAGGATCAGTACCAACAGAATTGGAGGGTAGTATAGACGTAACCAGGGACAGGTGCAATAGAGGCGAGGTGAGATGAGAGAAGCCTGCGGACAGAATCAACTGTTTCTTCGAATAATAATGCAGCTTTGTCTAGAAAAAGAAGACAAGTGGTAGTGAAGAGAGATAAAAGAGAGAGGCCAACATCCTGGATAGCGGAGCACCCGATTAAAAAAATCCACAAGCACCCAGATCTAGGATCAAAAGAAAAGTTGTGTCGTCCATTCCTTCCCACCCTTCAACAAAGAAGAGGTTTAGGAGGGAAGCCATGGAGCAACAATCTGATGCCAACGGAGCAGTTCCAGGGCCATCACGTCGAGAGGAGACTGTATATGCAAGGTCCAGCAGGAACGACACTGCCCTTATGATCTTCGGAGCCGACTTCGAGTGGACAGCCACAAGGAGCAGAATCCCCCAGCAGAACAGCCTCATCCTGGAGGAACCGTCCAGCTTCAAGAAGCCCACACGGAGCAAAGAAGACCCAGGAGACCGGAGCAGATGGAGAATCGCCTTAAGACAAGAACCGATAGAGTAGAAGTAATAGCAGGTGACGGAGCCTATGCAGAATGGATATAACAAGAATTGCTAGGCAGTATAAATCTATGCCATTTTTTTTTCTCTGACAGACAGTTCAGAGTATTTTCACTATGTGCTAATATTAATTTTTTCGTAAAATATTATTTGTACAAAAGTTGCCACTGCGTTGAGTGCATTTTTCTTATTGTTGGAAAAATGAACTTTTGTATGTAAAATTTTTCCAAAACTGTGGAAAACATTTGTTTGTTTGCATTTGTTTTTCTACACATTAAGATTTGGCTTTATATGTGAGAATCACTTGTATTGTTTGTTTATAATATATTGTATGTTTGAAAGTTGTATATATTTTTGTATGTAATTATTGTGGTATATAAGTATATATTATCTGGTTTCGGGTCGCGGCGTAATTAGAACAACTAATACTAACAGCGCAGCGCGATTGGATGGAAGTTTGTAAAAATGAAACCAGATGAGTTGTTGATTTATATAAAAATGTATATTGTTAAAATAAGGTGTACTATATTTGAGAATTGCATAATGTTAATGTTGGTATAATGTCATATTTTTAAACAAATTATTGATACAGTTTCGTTTTATGGCGGCAGTCTCTGAAAACCTTGCTGTTGTAGAAAAAAGATTATTATTGCTGTTGTAGAAGAAATGTGATTATCAAGAAATTCTTATCTTTAAATTTATTTTTTATAAGTGTTTAAGTAAAATGCATAACCAAGGTTTCTTATATTCCTTGATAAAAGGTTTTCCCCTTGGTTCTCGCCTGAATGGGGTGCACTGTAAGGATGACATGTACGAGATAAGTTTGATCAATATTAGAGTACCCTTTAGATTAGTTGATTTTGTGTGTGCTAGTGCAATTAAATTCTATAGGATAGTGAGTAAAAGTTTTAAATCGGGTTCATCGTTTTTGAGTGTTGTTAAGTTTTTAACGTAATTTCTATCGGGTCGTTGAGACCCTAGGATAAATCACGTTTTCTTCTCGGAGGGGGTTGCGACGAATCTATACGCGGCTCTACTAACTTCTTTGGAATTCTTTAAGGGAAATAATTAATTCAACCAACTTTCACTGAAGGTAAGAAAACGTGATAATGCAAATTAAGTTTATTATATAAATTCTGTGTTCACGAGTTTTGAGAGTTAGTGAAGTGAGAATCTAAGATTATCAAAGTGTGAACTAAAGATTACCAAAGTAAGGATAGCTCAGATGCGTAGTGATCAAGCCAACCTTTAGTGTTCAAGGCCTCAGCTATAGGACTTTTGAATTACAAGAGTTCAAGTATTGTGCTCCTTATTTAAATAGAAGTTAGAGAGTAAATTGTTATTGCGCATCCGAGTTAGAAACGTGCTTGTATAAGTTATCGTAGAAATTAGTTGAATGTCCGTAAATATTATCCCCATGCTAACAGGTCTCACCTTCGCGCTCTAGTAATTGATCAAAACTATCTTAATTGGATTATTATTGTGTATGTGTTGAATATTGAGAAAATAAATCAATTTTAGTGAATCATGTTGTCTGATCAATTAGTTCCTCTCACACATCTGGCCGGGTCCGAGAGTAAACAAAAGGGATTAGAGCGAATGAGGAATAATCCCTCGTTACAACTTGATGCATATCAAACAGAAAATATTATCAAAAATTATTATGTGTTTTGCATAAGATTTCTCAATTATCATATGCTTTTAAAAAATCTGATAGTGCATATAGAATTAAACATTTATGAAAGGCGTCCTCCCAAACGTAGTACTATTTATTACGCAATGGAAAATTTTTGCTTCGAAAGTTGTTATTGCGAAAAAATAAATATTAATGCTTGTTAGGAAAAAAATTTCTTATCTAATCCCTTGCAAATGCAGTTTTAGAAGGAGGGTTGTGTTTAAAACAAACAAACAATTGCAGCTATTATGAAATACCTCTGTAAAATCTTTGAAAACATTGTGTATTTTCGATTACTATTGCATCAAAACAAATTGGATTGTTTGTTTGAACTTCGCTTTCGACTATTCAGCCACTTTAATTCGAAAATAGTGAAAAATGTGACACGCCTTTCCTTTATTTAACTGTAATCTGTAAAGAAAATAGGTCTCAATATTTGTTTGTTTCGTAACTGAATAATCATCATGATTTGATAGCATTCATTCTGTCTACTTCATTGAGTCTATACTGGTAAAAATCTCTCTCTTAAAAAGAATTACAATTTTAAAGAATTTATAAGCAGATATATTAGTATTCAAATTTATTTTCTGAATTTCTGTAAATTTCCTCCATAATCTTCAATGTTGAAAAAATATATTTTCTTATAAATTTTGTTTATTACAATTAATGAATCGGAAAAGCACAAAAAAAATTTAAGAGCTGCTTACATAAGTAGAGGTAAATATTTATTCAAATCATATGATGATATACTGAGTTTAAAAAATTACTCGAAGGGATTTGAATTAGCTGAACTTTCAAATCATTCATCTGTATTACAATTAATAATTTTGTGCCTATATTTACACTAAATTTTCCGAAAGAATCATATAAAGAAAGTTTAAACTTTCATCAAGCAAATTAAATAGTCCATATTTGTGTGATCGCTTTTTATTTTCCATGAAACTGAATTTCCAAAGAGATGGTGATGAAATTCTAAAGAATGAAAAGAATATTGAATATTCAAGAATACTTTTAAGTGATATATATATATATATATATATATACTTTAAATAGTCAATGATAAATTAGTATGTGCCTGTTGCTGAACTAAATATCAAAAGATATGCTTAGAGTTTGAAGAGGGGGGAAAAGAAAGAAAATAAAGGTTCAACTTTTTGAAAGAACTGTATCAATATTTCAAAATGCAGCGATTGGATTCTATTACGAAATTACAAACAATTCCAAAAGTAATATCATTTTTCCTTTATGTGTTTGGAATAAATCTTCAGGAACATCAAACCATACCACGGGATCAGACTGAAAAACCACAAGGGTTGTCGAACAAAAAATTCTCTCTCTGTATTCCAACCGTAATGGTATTTCACCACTGTTGCGGCCTATTTTATTTCGTGTACGGAATTTTCAGCAACGAGCCATGGGCATTTTACACATTTGCTACACTTGACATCCTCGTCTTTTTCATTGTAGTGGATTTGCTTTACATTAGAAGAAAAGCATTGCAGTTCCTCATAAAAAACTTCCATCTGATGCCACCAATAAAAGATAAAAGAGCAAAAAACTGCAAATGCCGCGAAATACATGGACTATTAGCATATACATTTACTTTCGCTCTCGTGTATCTTCTGTACAGTTTTTTAGTCTTTAAGCATTTGAGTGAGGTTTCAATGGATACAAATATTTTCCTTCTACGTTGCTTGGGAGTTTTTTTGAAGGTACTGTATGGCATGATATACTATATTTTCTCTTATGTAGCGATGCCTATTTTCATGTGTTTCTTTGCGCATGTATGTTTGCTAATAGAGGAAAAATCTATGATGATAAAACAATCTTTAGATCTTTTGTTGGAACTGAGAACTTTTCACGCTTCTCAAATTCGAAGGCAGCGAAGAATGTATTGCTATCTCCAGAAACAGACATCAGAAACGAATGCCATTTTCACCGAAATATGTTTTCTGTGGATATCGGAAAAAGTTTTACGAAGTTGTATGAATGTGTATGAACTGGTAAAAGAGCCGTGGGATGACAATAATTGGACAATTACAGTCTTTGTGCTATTCGATACAATGTTTGCAATTACTTTCTTGTTAATACTATCTATCTACGGTGGCAGGGTTTCAGAAATTAAAACTAATATTCTAGACTCTTTAATTCGACTGGGAGTGATAAACCAGGCAAGGATACAGGGTGAAGATTATCTTGAAGATATTCACATTTTCATAACAATTGTGGGAAATTCTGATACGTCTATATTTCTGTGGAACATTATACCATTAAGAAAGAGTATTTCTATAAACGTATTGAGTGTTATCGCATCCTACTCTATCATTATATATCAATTAAATCAATAAGAATAATTTAGATTTTTTTCTTTCTTTTTTGAAAAAAAAATGATAATTGTATCTTTGAATCTTTAGGATGAATATAGAATCGAATACCTACATATTAGAGATTAATGAAATAAAATACATTGCGCACTACTGATACATTTACAAGTTTATTATATCAGTGTAAATGTGTATTTTATTTTTTATTATATCAGAATGTATATTTTTGCTTACTTTCAGTAAATTAATAATTTTTTAAAATTATTTGTTTATAACTTTTCAATATGCTCACACCCCCCTCGTTGAGTTATCCCGCCCCCTCTAGGGGGGTGCGTTTCACAGTTTGAGAAACGCTGTTTTAGTGTATAATATTTCAAAATAATAATGAGTGTGAGTTTGTGATTGCGAAGTGAAAAAGCTGTATGTGGTTTGGTTTGTATCAGTTTAAATATGTATTGAACTGTTTGAAAAAACTTTCTTTTAGTTCCATAAATGACATCAACTTCAAAAATCTAAAAATGAAATCCTTAAATTTGAAAGCAAGATTATAGAAATAATTAATTGAATTTGCACCTTTTATTAGAATCAGGAACCAAAGGTACGAAAAATAAATAGTTGCCAGATATATTTTCAGAATTTTGTTAACAAATATATTAACTTATTTATTTGCTTTATTTAATAACCCGCAGAAAATGTTTTAATCACATATTCAATGTAGGACTATTTTCAAATTGCAACCACTATTTTTATTTCATATGTATTTTAGCCTACAATGTAATTTAGTTTAAACGTGCTGATCACACTATGATTTTTAATATTCTTATTTCTCACATTGCTCAGACAATAATATCAAATTGTTTCTTTACACTAGAGATTTTAAGCTAATTCTTAGAAATTATTAAATTTTGTGATACTTCATTTAATAAACTGCATTTTAAAACTTTCTCTGAATGCTGTAGGTTTGCAAACCTTTTTTTTTCTTACAATTTAAGTCACGGTTATAGTTTTTCCAAGCGTATTAAGTGGCAAAATTGTCGATGTCCATTGTTGAGTTTATTAACGACTACAAGCATTTGTTATTCTTTTATTTCAAAAAGCAAGAAATTCAATATTTTTAAATAACGGCGATAAAAAGACTTGGCATTTTTGTTAACTATTTTTGTCGAATATTTATTAGGTCTGATAAAAATTATGTCTGTTTTCAAAATAAAACAAAACAATAAATCATTCTTACATTAAATAAACTTTATTGAACAAAATAATTTTTATCATTATTTATGATTTCTTGCCAACGTGATGGCAATTTGTGTGTTTCATTTTTTAAATAAAATGCTCTATACCTGGAGGCAAACTCTTGAAAC
Organism: Trichonephila clavata; assembly: GCA_019973975.1. Classification (NCBI taxonomy): domain Eukaryota; kingdom Metazoa; phylum Arthropoda; class Arachnida; order Araneae; family Nephilidae; genus Trichonephila; species Trichonephila clavata. The sequence continues at coordinate 48,845 of BMAO01034265.1, read as the reverse complement.
AGTGTTTGTCTAATATCTTTTTGGCCTTTCAAAAAGAACAGGATTAGAAACAAGTGATAATCGGAAAGATATAGGTCTGGGTAACATGGTGGGTGCGACATAATTACCCAGCTTAGATCTGCAAGTTTCTGACACGTCTTCAAAGCAGCATGTGATATGGCGTTATAATGAAACTGTATGATGTCCTTCCTTTTGAACATCGCCGGCCTCTTTTCTTGGAGTGACGCTTTTAATTTATCCAATTGCTAATTTAGCTTTTCGTTCGATTTCAACAGTTCAAAAAGTATTGATCTTCGAATGTCCTCCCTTATTATTCCCATAATATTCTCTTAGATTCAAATTCGGCTAAGAGCTGCAGGAAGCAGGTTTTCGGATTTGCCCTTTTCCTTGGAATATTTCCATAGGTATTCCACATTTCACTCCCAATTATCCTCCGGCACAAGAATGTTCCGTTCAAGAAGAGATGTGCACACACACACACATATGATGACACGATGACACAAATTCTAATCACTTAACTTACGGGGCACTTTCTCGAATATTTCCCTACCAAATCTGACTTCCGAAGCCTTCCCGCAATCACCGATGTTGTCAAAAAAGTGTTTTGCCTTCTCAAACTTTCAATATTTGCTACCTAACATTCAATCATAATTTTCATCGCGCCCCCTTCCATACAATAACAATATATTGAATTCAATAATACTATACCTTGACGCTTAAGCTACAATACGACTTTAACCTATTAAGGTATCCGACTACCCTACAACTGTGAATTTTGCCAAAAATTGACAAATTTTTTTATGATTTTATTTTATGGGCTATCTTAATTGCTTTATAAAAATACCAAGTTTATCATTTTCCGTTTACTGGAACAAAAACTACAAGTGTTTTAGTAAAAGCAGATGTCATTACTTTAAGCAAGGTGTTACATTTTAAAACGCGTTTTACTCGAAATGTGATTTTTTGAAAATAATCAAACGGGGTCAGCAATTGCTAAAAAACGTTTTGAACATAATTAACTGTGAAATTTTTTCTGTAAGTTCTGTATAATAGTAGAAGTGTTTTAACCTTCAGATTGATCAATCACTGTTTTATTACAAAATTGACAGTCCCTTATGTGAATATAATCACTGTCTTTTTAAGCATTTTCATATAATAACCGAGATAAAGTGCTCTAGTTTTTGTAAAAAAGAAAATATCTCTTATTCTGAAGGTCATTTCAAAATTGAATAATATAGCAACACATTAGATTGAAACAATTGAAAATTTGTTCATAAACCTTTGGTGCAGAATGGGCCACGTTTATGCTATTTTTCGTCAATTTTTACCTATTTTTTCCCATTTTAATAATAATAATTTCTTTTTTTTCCTTCTTAATTTCTAGCACATTTTTCTTAAAATGCACTAAACAAATCTAAAAGTAACAAAACAAAAAAATCCCCATATCTCCTTTTTTTAAAAAAAAAGTTGTCGCAACCAGTCGGATACCTTAAGTACCACTGGCGTATGTAAACATCTCCCTCAGCCAAAGCGTCAAATGCCTCGGATGTATATATACATCTTTCTCTGCTACGATCTTCTCTATGCACTGCTATCCATAGAATTATTCAGAAGGCTTTGAAAAGTAATAAACGGACCTTGACAGTGTTTGCGAAGGATTTACTTATTTCAGAGAAGATTTTATTTGTTTATTCCTTTTTATCCCCCCCCCCAATACATCACATACGCGCGCCTACGTCGAAAACGGTCTCCTTGGGGAACGAATCCCGTAACTTTTAATCGACAGTTTCGAGATTAATTAAATACCATATAAATTATCAAGATAAGTGTTGATTTTTGTAAAATGTTTATATATGACAAGCCCATGGGTCACTGGTAATTATTAAACTTGTGCTTATTTTAGAGTTGTTAAATTAATTATAAAATACATCGTAAAATACTTATACATTTATAAGTGTATTATATGAGTGTAAATGTGTATTTTATGTTTTATTATGTTAGAATGCATTTTGTTTGCTTAGTTTCAGTAAATGAATAATTTTTTAAAAATAATCTTTAGTTTTCAAATTTTCAATATGCTCGTCTCCCTCGTAAAGTTATCCCGCTCCCGGGGGGGCGTGCCCCACAGTTTGAGAAATGATGATTTACATGATCTTGACAATACCATCGGCGATCAAATATGGCTGCTTATATAATGGCTTATCAGAAAGTTTAGAATTACCTACTTGGAGTTTTTCGAAACGATTTCTGCATAGTCAGTCAGAAACTGTACCTTCACCAAACACTTAAAACAAATTTCTATACACATACCATCCTATACATATGCTGTCACGTCTCACTTATTAGAAGCATGTAAAATGTTCGTTTTAGTTCATTTGCTATGTTATTTTGCATACTTAAGAGATATAAATGTGCCCAAATGTGCCTAAAAATAATATGCGCATATTTGCTGAACCTTGTTGTAAGTCTAGCAGGCAGTAATATAAAATATTTATACAAGTCATTTGTATTAAAATCTTACAAATGTAAGTTAATTATTTACTTTCTCTTTTCATTTATTCAAATTACAAAAATTGGTACATACGTATTTTAGCAATCACATTAGCGATGTTGAATAAAACCATACCAAATTCTAAAAACGGCATATTCTGACCACAGAGTCGAAAAATACTATGTGAAAAATAATAAGTAATTATAACTTAACATTATTCCATAAAAGTGAAAGAAAATCTAATTTTTATTATTTAGATTTGTTATTATTATTTATTATTATCATTAATTTTATACTATATTCTTATTTCATTATTATATATATTAATAGCTGACCCAGCAAACGTTGTTTTGCCGTATAAATTATTTCTAGTGAATATTTTGGTAGTCAAATAAAAAAAATAATTTATTTTAAGTGTGTGGGGATGTGGTATATGACTGAAAGAGGAATGGAAAGCTGTGAACGATGACGGCCTATAAAAGTAACAAAACACCAAACATTCCTTTTTTGAATTATTTGTACTTTTATTATTTTTTTAACTAATAAATTTCCAATTACATCTCAATAACAAATTATGACAGTTAAAAAAATCATTATCAGTCTCTTAGTGCAATGGAGTGTACGATATTTTTAGTGAGTCCATCTTTAGCCTACACAAACAAACTGGATGGCTTACCCATGCGAGAACATGTCACGTATAATGGTTCATGACTTATTGTGTGATTGTCATTGTAAATGCCAATCTAATTGGAAATTGAATCCGTTTGAATTCAATTGGCACATCTATGGGAATAATAGGGTATCGTGGTAGTAATACATCTTATTCCCGGAACTTGAACTCTTCGACAACGTTTTCAATCAATTTTTTCATGACTAATCACGTGCCATTGCACAGCCGTGGTGGGTTCAAATTACGAAGCAAAATAACCGGAGATTCAACCTTCAGTTGTAAATGGTGCGGTGGCATGCCTAGCAAATCCAATGAGCTCAAAAATTCTGCTGGATAATTTACAGCTTCGTTGGTATCACAAACTGCATCGATAGATTTGTGTGACATCGAATCCCCAGGCAACAACTGTTTCCTACTGAATATACGCACAAAATTTCAAAAGAATCGGTCTAGCCGTTTCATTTATCTCGTGCTACTTGTTTGAAATAATGATAACGAAGTAAAAAAGATTAAGTTTTTCGCAAATATTTTTGATATTTTTGTTTTATAAACCGATGCAATCTATGAATTTTTGAATTAAAGATATGTGCAAAAAAAATGGAAGAAAAAAAAAACTTTTCACTCGCCAAATTTGGTGATTTTTGATTTGCTATTGTAACCCATGAGCAGGGTGATTTAGACGGTAGAACAGAGAAAAGTCACTCATCTGGCGCGAAACCGATTTTCGACGCCAAGCGAAATAAGCAACTTACAGGGGTAAAACAATTACGCCTTTTAAGGTTTTTAATTAATATCTTTTCAACTAATTGCAGTATCGGAATGAAAAATAGTTTACGTCCTATTCTCAGACCTACTGAATATACGCACACAATTTCATAAGAATAGGTCTAGTCGTTTCGGAGGAGTTTGGTTACAAACACTGTGACAGGAGAATTTTATATATTAGATAATACAAAATAATTATATTATAAAAATTAATTTCATAGCTAAATTTATTTATTTGAGAGAACGGTAAATCTCAGATTCACTTTTCAGTGTTCGAGCTTGCAATATAAAAGTACGATTAGGCTTAGAATGGCATGAAACATGAAACAAAGCACATGGTTGCCAATTCAGTGCCTACGACACGAAAAAGAGGTTACCAATTTGGTGAGGTATCTTAAAAGTTGGCACGGTTGCGATAATACGTAAGTACCCTAAAATATTTTATAATATTCTACACTAAGCTATGTTGACCATTAAGTACTTCATTTTAAAGATTTTTGTGCCTCCCCCATACAAGCTAATTCATCCTGATTTAAAAGTATTGTCAATATTTTTGAATATTATAATATTATATTTGTGTGTATATGTGTTCTTGGTTCATTTTAATGGAATTTTTAATTTACAATGATGTTACTTCTTTTCATTATTGTATGTATACTGCTATGCTGGCTTTGATTTAAAAATAAAGCAAATGTGTCTTTTGTGTTGGTGTTATTTTAGTTTTAATCCCCCGAGAAATCTATGCTACTGAAATATACAGATAGTATTGCCTTTTTAGAATAAATAAAACAATATATTGCATTTTGAAGAAATGATATTATATTTTTTTCAATAAAGTGCTGTAGTTATTTTTTCGCAAAAGAAAATGAATTTTTGAGAAAAGTTCTCTTAAATATAAAAATGTTTTTTTTTATTAGATATAATGAAGAAAACGTTCATTATTGATAGACAGTGTGTTTATATTATTCACAAAAACATTTATTTTCCATTTACGTAATATTATAACAAATGAATGACACATATAATATTCGGATTTCAAATAGTTAGTTTCCATAACTTTACAAATTTAACATAGAATAATAGATAATTTCCATTTTTAAACCTGTGTACGATTGGATTCTATTCATTTGACTTTCGTTTGGGTAGGATAAAAAAATGGTAACTTAAAAAAAGGCTTAATTTTTTATTGAACCTTAAGCTATACCGTTTCTCCCTTGAAATAATCAAGAGTGAAAAAGGAAACTGCCAACTACTTTTGTTTGAGTAGAAATACCAATTTATGCGGCTAGATCGTGGGACTAGAAAAGTTTTCTTTCTAATTTCTCAACCAATATGTTAAGAAAAGAAAAATTTATTATTATTAAAAACCATATAATGCTTTTATTATATTTTGTGAAACACACGTGACTTCTTGGTAAGCAAAGAGTAAGTATTAGTAGCATTTAAAATAAAAGGATATTTCTCTAACACAGAAAAAAATTTAAAAACTGCAGGATCAAATATTTTATTAAAATATAGCAAGACAGAATTTATATCGAAACTCAGGAAGAAAATTTATTTAACCAATTTCGCCACACTTTTTGCATAACATTGTAAAAGAATCATTTAAATTACAGTTTGCAAAATCCCGTGCTATATTTTCAATCCTGGGATTTCGGGATTACATTATCCAAATCTCGGCGTCCCGGGATTAGGTCTGGACTATTTATGAACAATACTTACACATTAGCATGGTTAAGATTACATAATAAAACTAAACACATAATTAAAAAATTGGTTTAATATTATTATTTAATGAAAAAAAAACTTAATTCATCATAAAAAAAAACAAATAATGAATTAAAAGTAAAAAAAAAACTTTTTTAAAAACAAGCTTTTATTTAAACGCACTAAAAAGAAATAACATGAATTTTTCCCTTTGAAAAATATTTTTTACTATCAACTTATAACGTCATTACACAATTTATATGATAAAAAAGCTTGTCGCTAGTTTAAATACTCGTATTTACTTAGTTCGAAAATTTTAAAATTAAAATTCATCAGATCAAGTTATTTAATTTACTTGTTTATCTACACAGATAAAACTCTGACAAGTTTTTATATGATACAAATTGTGTAATGACGTTATAAGTAGAAAGAAAAGTTTTTAAGGAAAAGTTTATTTTATTCTTTTTAGCGAGTTTAAATAATAGCTTGCTTTTAAACAAGTCTTTTTTTAGTTATCGCAGGACAGGTTTCTCAGTCTGTTCATCTCATTCAACGCATCATTGTTGAAAGGTCGTTTGCCGGTTAATTTCAAACATCTAAATGAATTCTTGCAAAAAGGCGCATTAGACGAAAAACACACAAAAAATTTTAAATCCGTAATTGTTAAGCAATTTTTTCAATCTTCGTGCAGGTCTTGGATAATATTATTCTACACATGAAAAAAAAAGATTATGTTCATAATGATAAAATAACTCAAAGCATTAGGCACAATAGAAAAAAAAGCCTTAGCATTTTAAATGAAGACAAACTAATTAGTTTATCTTTCTCTCCGAGATAAGTAAGTTTAAAGTTTTGATTTGCCATAGGGATGTGAATAAAAACGAACGCAAAAGCTATTATAATTCTGTATTTCTTGAGTTTAGAGCTTTCAAATTTTGTCAGTTTATAGAAAAGTATATAAAAATAATTTAAGCCAAAAAAATAAATTTAATTTTTTGTCAATTGAATCGTACTGTTAAAATGATTCTTCAAATTGCTGGATTAAATCATGATTTTTTTGAAAAAAATATTATGGATGTGCTTAATTAAAAGATGGACAAGTGATAAAGGACCTAGCTTTACTAGTTAAAAACACTTCAGCTCTTGTCGTTTGTAGCCCCCCTGCAACTCTCACTTTTCTCGACTTCGTCAGACCGAACGCACGTACAATACCAGTTTACGAAAGTGCCTTTAATGATTACCTAGCGTCGATGGTAAGAAAATCTATGTTTGCTTCGCATTAAAGTTCGCTTTTCTCTCATTTCAACTCTATCGACGTTAATTTCAATGCTGCATTCCTGCTGCATTTAGTCCTACCGCCCACTATTTACAAATATATTATAATTTTAGAAATTAAATCACTTCCAAACTTTTTTAGAAATGAAAAGAAAATGTGTAGTGTTTTATTTATTTATTTTTTTGTAGAGATGAATACAACCTTTAATACAAGAGTAATTAGATCCTGTCTGTTGTTAGTAATAAAGTCATTGGAATTCCAATCCATCCCATTTTACCTTACTACAGATTAACGTGCAATAAAAATGAGGGTTTTTTAACCCAGGAACTTCAATGGTGATTTATAAAATACGGAACGATTTATAGGTGAAAAATAGCAAATTAAAAAGGTCATTTTTATAGGATAACGATACTTTAGTCTAAATAACAATGATAAATATTTGGTACTCGCAATAAAAAGTGGAAAAAAAACTAGTCGGATTTTTAGTGAGATTGGTTGAAATTATTATTGATGTTCGACATATGTTTAAAAATTGTCCCCATCTGAAGGGTAAACACATCTACTTCATTTTCTGTCACGGATACTTTTGGTTGTAGTTTAAGTGACTAATATCATTAGGCGACTCGGAAAATTGAACGTTCTAACTTAGATGAGTAAATATAAAGTTCAAGCAATTAAATTCATCGATGAAATCTTTAATTATTTCTGTACTGTGTACAATACTTTAAATGAAGATTAAAAAATCGATATTTTTTTCCCTTAAGAAAAATAAGGGGAAAGCGAATACAGCGAGAGAGGTAAATGCATTTTTTCCACTGAGACGTGTATAGAACTTTTTTGTGAGAGAAATAACTTTCATTGAAAGAGTGCTTCTCAAGCTTTCATGGCTTCCGACCCGATTTTCAGTCATAATTTTCACCACGCCCCCTCCTCCCCTTCTCCGTACAATAACAATGTATAGAATTTAGTAATAATAGTATTCTAATAAAAAAGGTTTTTATGTACCATGTTTTTATAACCAGTTTCACACATTGTGATCCACTTCTGAGCTATAGTCAAAATTTCAAGTCTCTAGCTCATCAGCAAGCCAGTTTAAAATTAATTACATACACTCATGTCCATAAATTAAGGTTAATTCAGAATCACACAGAAATTGAACTCTAAAATAAAAATTTCACCTGTAGAATTATCACACACATCTTGAAGGAGAATATGCAAATTACAGGAAACCACCAGATGGCGCGGATAGTACGTCACAATGACGACAGCGTAAGAGAGGGTTATATAAGGAATGGTGGCAAAGAAGTAAAATTGTTCACAAGCGTTTTAAAAGCCTTTCAGAGCAATAACCGCATAGTTATGGCACAAAGGAAAAATTTGGATGATTTTTTACGTGGTAGAATTATCGGACGACTGGAATGTGGACATACCCAGCTGGAAGTATCCGAGGAACTTGGAATTGCCCAGAGTGTCATCTCCAGGCTTTGGCAACGATTCCAAGATGATGGTAATGTGAGTAGATGTTTCAGGACAGGTCGTCCCCGAGTTACAACGCCGAATGAGGACCGGTATTTGGCAGTTACTGCCAAAAGAAACAGACGGAGCACAGCATCAGACCTATCTCGTCAGCTCTCTTCAGCTTCCGGTACGACAGTTTCAAGGCAGACCGTGTACAGACGCTTAGGGCACATTGGTTCATATGCTCGTAGGCCTGTCAGATGTGTTCCCCTTACTGCAACTCACTGTAGCCTGCGATTAACCTGGAGTAGAGAGCATGCATTGGGGACACCGCAACAGAGGTCTTGTGTGATGTTTTCCGACGAGTCCAGGTTTAGTTTGCAGTCTGATTCTCGAAGGACTTTCATATGGAGAGCGCCAGGTACCCATTACCACCAAGAGAACACCATTAAACGACACCGTTACGGTGGTGCAGGATGGCTTGTTTGGGGAGGAATTATTCTTGGTTCCAGAACTGACCTGCATATTCAGAGTGTAACGATGACAGGCCACATCTATAGGGATGTCATTTTTCAACAACATGTACGTTTGTTTCGGGGCGCCATGGGTGCTGAATGTCTGTTTATGGATGACAACACCCGTCCTCACCGTGCAAACATTGTAGACGAATGCCTTCAATCGGAGGATATCACCCGTATGGATTGGCCAGCATACTCACCGGACTTGAATCCAATAGAGCATGTTTGGGATATGCTTGGCCGACGAATTGCAGCCCATCAACACCCTCCCACCTACCTACCGGAACTTCGGAGGGCATTGCTTGATGAGTGGTGTAATATTCCCCAAGATCAGATTTATAATTTAATACTCAGCATGCGTAGGCATTGTAAGGCCTGCATTGCATCGTCCGGGAGATATACTCCGTATTAACCATCATACTAACCATGTTATACTGTTTTTTGTAGATAGGTCATTTTTTGAAATTTGCTCCAGGGAGTAAAAATCGCAATTTTTATTAATTATGTCAAACATATAGCATCTTTTTTGCTCTTTACCTTTTGTTTAATAAATAGACTTTACAAATAAGTGAAATTTGTTTTGCTTCTGTCTCTTTCTTTGCCTGAACTTCATTATCCTTAATTTATGTACATGAGTGTAATTCCAACAGCCAGATATACAAGAAAACGATTTAAAAAAACATGTACCCTGGGGGCCCCTCTTTAACCCCAGAACCATGCATTTCAGTATGTAGACTCAACTCGATCCGCGCTAACGACAGGTAGTCTTTGTTCGTGTAAATTCGTGTAAGTCTTGGAATTACGGGGAAACCCTGTTGAGATTAGGCCCCACCTCTTCGGAGGCCTGGGTTTGAGACTAGAACTATTTTTTCTATTTTCATACATTGTCGTCTACTGAGCTAAGGTCTAAATTTCAAGTCGCTAGGCCATCGGGAGGTTAATTTAAAATCAATCACAAAATTCCACCCGGACAGACATACAAGCCTCTTAGGGGCTTGGGTTTGAGACTAGAACTTCTTTTTTTATATTTTCATGCACTGCCATCAGCTTCTGAGCTATGGTTCAAATTTCAAGTTTCTAGCTTATCGGGAAGTTAGTTTAAAATCAATTACAAAATTCCACCCGTACAGACACACAAGATAGCGAGTTAAAAATATGATACCCTGGGGGCCCCTCTTTAACCCCAGAACCACGAAATTCAATATGTAGACGCAACTCGACCCGTGCCATCGACAGGTAGTCTTTGTTCGTGTAAATTCGTCTAAGTTCCGGATTTATGGGGCCCTTTGTCAAAATCGAGGCCTACCCCTTCGGGCACCCAAATTTGAGATTAGAACTTTTTTTTCACATTTTCATGTATTGTCGTCCACTTCTGAGCGATGGTCCAAATTTCAAGTCTGTAGCTCATTGAGAAGTTTGTTTAAAATCAATTACAAAATTCCACCCGGACAGATAAGAAAGCGAGCTAATAAAAACATGCTAACTTACTTTCACACTCAACCAATACGACTTTAATTATAAACTGTATAACTTATCGGATAAGTATTAAATTTTGCGTATAATTTTGTGCAAGATTATCGGGTCATAGTATTGATTAAACTTGCTCTTAACTTAGTATTGTTCAATTAATTATCAAATACATTGTACAGTACTGATACATTTATAAGTATATTATTTCATTGTATAAATGTGTATTTTATATTGTTTCAGAATGTATTTTGTTTTGATTCCCTTTAGTAATTTAATAGTTTTTTAAAATCTTTTATTATTGACTTTTCGATGTGCTTGTGCTGCTCTGGGGCAGCACAAGCATCTTGCACTCGCTTGTCAGCAGTCCTGAACTTTCGTGTAACACGTGGCCTTTCTGCACATGTGTTCAGAAAGGATGGTCGTTATTGTGAAGATGCGTAGGATTGTATATTTTGAGTTGAAGTGACATGATGATTTATGACTCATCTGTGTGATTTATGGCATGTGGCACCAAATAGGGCATGGGTCGAACTGGACTCTGCCATGAAGAGCTAATGGCTTTGGGAAAAATGTCTAAGGGAACCAATAACAGATTATTTAGATTTATAAAGATAACAGATTTTTTCGCCAAAAAAGATTAATTGTGTGCAGTATATGTGCTCTTTTAATAATTGTTTTTTATGCATAAATGTATCCTTTTAATACAAGCCTTCTGATTTCTGTATAATATGTACTTTTTAAAAATGCTTTAAAATAATTTTATACATACGTACAATTGTAGATTTATTGTATAGTTTTAAATGTAAATGTGTTACAAAAAATTCTTTTTGTGTAAATTGGGAGTTTTTCCCTACTCTCTTGATTTTATAATATTATGTAAATAGAAAATAAAAATGTTTATATTTGTGAATAATATATACACACAGAGACACTATCCATCAATTATTGTTGCACGTTTTCATCATCATATCTTATGAAAATATTTTTATCTTTAAGGATTATTTATTTAAAAATTTCATTTTTAATAAAAAAAAATAACTACGGCACTTATTTAAAAAGAAAAGTATAATATATATATAAAAATTCTACTGCGAAAAATGGTGTTTGAGGGTTGAAAAGTGAGCCCTATTTAGAACAATTCTAGTTTATTTTTTCTCTCACTTAAACTAACAACCAGTGTAGGAAATGTAAACTTCTACTAAGTATAGGAGCAAAAGCACGGTAGAAAGGATACATATTAAACTTACTCTTGGAACACTTTGGATGTCTACGGTCTAAATTACCGTAATTCTACTCTCAGTCGTACGATTTCCAGTTGTTAGTATTCAATTCTAACTTATTGACTCAATCGTTAAGAAATAGTCTTTAATCATTCAGCAATTAATAATCGAGTAACTCTCGACCAGCTCTCAACCACTTTTCAATAACCACTAGCCTCTCATACCTAAAAGTTAATGCCCAAATATAACCCTTCATTTTCATAAACCGTTTCTTCTTCTTCGGGAGAAAGTTTTCAATATGGAACTACATTTAAAAAAATAGGCACACTCTAAGAGAATTAGTAAGAGAATCGCGGATAGACCCATTACAACTTCTTCTTCGTGAAGAATACGTAACTTACATGAGGGTCTCAACGAACCCCCCAAAATACGTTACTAAGTTTTAGTACTGATTGAGAAAATTTCCAAAAGTCTTAATTTACTTTGATTCCTGACCAGTTCCGCATAAAAATATTCAACTAACCAACCTCCTTAATTCCATTTAATCAATTATATCCGTGCATTTACCTAACATATACACAAAAATACAATATATTAATACACCCCATTCACCTACGTGGGCTAGGACTAGGGGAAACCTCACTCTTAGGAGGACAAAAACCCCAGCCGTGCCCTATACATCTTTATTTATAAAAATTATGTATCACAGTGTTTGTCCGCGATGGACTCCAAAACGACTCAACCGATCATAACATAATTTTGCATGCTGTGTGTCATTTCGTCCAACTTAAAACAAAGAATAATTTTTATTTCAATTAATGACGCCATAAATTTTTTATTGCCCGAAATGTGAAGAATCCGGAAAACACATTGCCAGATTTTGGAAATATTCCCGCAAGGGAATAATCACAAAATGTGGCAATGCTCATGTGTCTGTGGAAGCAGATATTGCAAACCAAAATGCACGAAAAAGTGCCTGGCGTATTTCGGGATGCGGAATCTGATTTTCGAGTCAGTTTCCAAAAATATCTGTAACTTTACCGGATAAAGCCTACCGACCGTATTTTAGACACACCATAACAGGGGCTTACATTAAAAGCATTTAATAGTGAAAACTTGGCGTACTTCAAAATGGATAATCCGAATCTGAGATCCAACCTGAGAATTAACTGTAACTTTACCGGATAATTCAGGACGAACATTTATTACGCAAACCGTGGCAGGAGCTTACCCTTAATGTCTTGGGGCAGAAAAAATGCGTTTCTGTTGTAGTTCATGATAGTGAACGAGAGTTTGAAATCGAATTTTAGAAATTCCTGTAACTTTGCGAGATAATACCGAACGACCCTAATGCCCCTTCCAGGGACTGAACTTGCCGGCTCAGGGGCACAAAAGTAACCTCCAGCTGTAACTAGGGGCGGGAAACGATAATTTGAAATCATATTTTAGAAAGTCCACTAAACTTGCCGAATATAGTCTGAATTAGGAGAAAAGACATATGATTCGAGTCCCGCATCCGTATTTATATTCTCTCTAGCGACTGTTCTTGCTCGCGCTGGAGCATCAAAACTCAGCTCCGTGTGCATCTCGGAGTATGAAATGTGAATCTGAAATGGAATTTTAAGAGTTTCGATAACTTTGCCGGATAATGACAGTCGACCGTATTTTAGACACACCGTAGCAAGGACTTGCCTTAAAAAAAAGCCTAGGATCGTGAAAACTCGGTCCCTGGTGTATTTCAAAACGGATAATCTGAATCTGATATTCAATCTGAGAAATAACACTAACTTTGCCGGATAATTCAGAATGACCGTCTTTTATGCAAACCGGGACAGGAGCTCACCCTTAAAGTCTTGGGGCGGGAAAAGTGTATTCCTGGTGTAATTTGAGATGGTTTAAGCGAGTCTGAAATCGAAATATAAAAATTAATGTATTTTTGCCAGATAATGCTGGGGGATCGGAATATTCTCGAATAGCAGTACTAGCCTAACTTGCCGACGTAGAGACGCGAAAAGTGGGTCTTGATTGTATTTCGGAACTGCCTATCCGAATATTCTCAATCCAATTCAAGATAATCTCATATCTACGTCAAATAATGTCAGACTAAAATATTTTGCACCAACTGTGAAAAGGGCTTGCTTTAAAATTCTTGAGGAGAGAGAAATGCTTTCCTGGTGTTTTTCTGGATGGGAAACAAGAATAATCTGAAATCGGATTTTAGAAACTCCCGTTACTTTGCCGGATAATGACGACCGACCGTAAAAAATGTCCCCCTTCAGAGTCTGAACTTACAGGAGCAGGGGCATAAATGAATCTGAAATCCGAAAAATATTTATTTGATACTTATAAATATTTCGACCAGCGACCACTTTTGTTCCAAAATATTTTCTGTGAACAGGCTACATTTTCCCCCTGTGAACGACTTTGTGGTTTTGATTGTTGAGTTATACAACTCATTATGGTTCATAAATGTAAATAAACAGAACATAAAGATATAAATGGGCAGCCGTGCGATCTGTATTGGATGAAGTTGAAGCTGATCAAGGAAGGGATGAACCTGATTAAATAATGGATATTAATCAGGATAGCGATTTTAGAAAAGGAAGGAACATGAAACTTTTGAGTTGAAAGAAGATTTTGCAAATGACACCGAAAAAACTCTATCAAGAAGTATATGAAGTCATAAGACACTGCGTTCTGTCAAAAAAAGACAAAATCAAGAAAATTTTCAACATGCTATTTCTCGATCCATCAATGAACAATAAAACTACCAAAACGAAAAGAAAATGTGATCGATTCGGCGTGCAAATATCATTCCTGTAACGAAAGCAAAAAGAACCTGCGATGTGTCTCCTTTATTAAAGTCACGCACATTTGAAATATTTATGTTCAGTTTGATTGGACTTTCTCTCAAATTATCAAAGAAAAATTGATAAGTCTTTAAAAGTAGTCAAAAATACTTTCTCTTTATTAAATTGTTCACTAGAATTACGATTTTTATCATGTGGAATAAAAGTATTTATAAAAATTAAGTTTATAAAAATCTAAAAAACACGCTTTCATGTTTAATTGAACCAAAAAGTAAGAAAATAATTCTTAATATTAGAATAAAATGATGAACGAGAAAATTCATGTCATCGGGTAAATGCGTGGGGTGCTCTATATCAAATGTTATAATTTCTTACTAGCTCTATTCCGAAATCCTGAGTTAGTTTAAAAATTTAGTACTAAGCACCCCACGCTTTTACCACAGTAACATGAAATTTCTCATTAATCATTTTATTCTTATATTAAGAATTTTTTTTTTTTACTTTTTAGTTCGATTAGACATAAAAGCGTGTTTTTTAATTTTTTAAAACTATCATTTAATTTTCCTTTTTTAGTTCTATCTACAATAAAAGTATGCATTTTTAGTTTTTTAAACTATCCTTTATTCATTGATGAATTAATCTTAAATACGTCATTTTTTTAAATCTGGAATGCCATTGACATCCTATCAGTGAGTCAATACGGCCTGGTTTGCAAAATGTAAGATCAGCCAACAGAAGGAAATCTGGAAGAGGTAAGTTTGAAATATTTCTCACTAAAAAAGAGCTCAATATTCTATCTGAAATTTGCATCTGTATTAAACACAAAAGTACACTTTTTGAATCAAAGAGTTTGTGAGAAATTATTTAATCCGGTGAGACCTCTGAATAAATTCTCAGCGGTTTTGGTAAAATAAAGTAATGAATGATATTTCATTCCCAGATCCGACAAGAGAATTTAGAAAAACGAATTTTATGTCTGAGTTTAGCGGTTAGAACAGTGCTTCTCAAACCTTCCATACTTGCTACGCAATTTTCAGTCATAATTTTCAACACGTCCCCCCCCCCCCATACAACAACAACATATTGAATGCAATATTTATGTACTTCGACGCTAAAGCTACAATGCGACTTTGATATTATAAACTGCACATTTTAACATTATATGTATTATATTTTGTATATGACAAGCCCATGGAAGTCTCTAGTAATTACTAAACTTGCTTTTAATTTAGTATTGAAAAATCAATTATTAAATACTTTTTGCCGCACTGATACATTTATAAGGATCTTATATCAGTATGAATATGTACTTTATTTTTTTATCATGTCAGAATGTATTTTGTTTTCCTTCCTTTCGGTAAATTAATAATTATTTTATATATATAAATCTTTTGTTTTGGACTTTTCGATGCGTGCACGCCCTCCCCGAAGTGTTATCATGCCCTCCCCCTGGTGGCGCACCCCACAGTTTGAGAAACGCTGGGTTAGAACATAAATATTTTTTTTCACATGCACGAGTCTTTTTATTTTATTTCCATTTTCAGAAAAACTAGATAATTGTTTATATTATGGAAAGAAATTGCCGACGCAAATGTTTTCGCTTATATAGGGTTGTAACTTAATCTTTTAGTCACCAAATCTGAAAATGGAAACAGGAATTTGTCGCCAAATCTTGAAATGGCATTTGCAATTACTCGCCAATTCTTGAAGAGGTTTATGGAATTAGTCGCCAAATCTGGAAACGGTATAACCAATTAGTCACCAAATCAGGAAATCGTTTTTCCGGATGTCCTGATCAGGACAGTGGAATAAAATAATGAAATTATTGTATTGTCCTCGGTCTTTGACAAGTGTGCAAAATTTCGAATTAATCTGACCTTATTAAGTGGATGAAAATCACGTTCAAAGATTCCATTAAATACAAGTGAAACATAAAAGCGTGTTAAAAAGAATCCAGGGTGACTAGTCACTTTTAACGTTAGTATCGAGTGTACGCCTTCTCCCGCGTGAGGAAAAGCCAACTGAAAGCTACAATATGTTGAATTATGTCAGCTTTTCTCAAAATGTGGGGAGTGCGCTCTCCAGGGGGACGTGATAACCCTACATGGGGGACGCGAGTAAATCAAAAAGTCGAAAACAAAATATTTTTTTAAAAATATTGACTAACTGAAAGGAAGCAAAACAAAATACATCTTGACATAATTACGGCGATATGGTACCATCTTCACATTTTTTATTTTGTTCTTAATATTTGATATTTGGTTTTAATTGTATTTTATAAAGGTTAATATGTAATAATAATTCCATACAAAAATTTTTAATTTGTTGCAAAATGTTTGTAAAATTTAAATTTTTTGAACCTTTTAAAACATTTTTTTAAATCCTAAGGCTTTTTTAAATATGTGTCTTTTCTTTCAAAGATTTTTTTCCAAGTGCCTTATACTATACTAAATAAACTGTGCATGGGGTTTTTTCTGCTGCTGCTCTTTAATTTTTTATTAATTTTTTTATAGCTAAACCTCCAAAAAATCTCAAAAAAAAACTTTAATTTTGATTTTGAAATTTTTTAGAAAAAGTACTAAACATGTTAGAGCTAATTCCATGCACAGTTTTACAAAACATACATTTCAGAACATGTATAAAACATTTCAAACCCATAGTTCAATTATCAAAAAAGCCTTAGGGTTTTGAATAACAGTATATGTACAAAAATTCAACATGGAGAAATATGAGTTTTAAGTTTTCATTACATGAATATAGCATGATATAATATTCAACGAATAGTGTGAAACTTTTATGAAATGTTAATTAGCTTATTTAAAACTTCTTATCATAAGAAACTGCACAGATGTAGAACAATTAAACAGTATTCTGCCATAAGGAGTATATAGAAGAAAACGAATGAAAGATCAATATTTCATAAAACTTTATCTCAATAATTATAAAAAAATAAATACACACACTTCAGAGCTAATTCCATGCTCAGAGTTAATGCACAACATGTACGAAAGATTTTTATGCCTTTTTTTTATTTCCATGATTTTAAAAGCCTTCTCATGTTAAATATTGTACACGAAAGAACGTAAAACCAAGTAACAATTTATAAGTAAAATATATCAAAATCTAAGAATGGTATATGTGCATTTGTTTAAATAAATTTCTTAAAATATTTTAATAATAAAAGTGTTGAATTTTCCACACATGGAATATATATATATATATATCACCAAAAACAAATATAAAAAAAATGGGAGAGTTTTTCTATTTTTGATATTAAGATTTTTAATTATCTGAGTTATCAAAATGAGATTTATTATTTGTGTTTTGGGAGAATCCGTTTGAAGTTTTATTGTCATTCATAATAATATCATAAAAAGCACGCACAACTTTTAAATCTTGACTAAATCCATTTGCTCTTCAAATAAATAATTCACAAACTAGAATTTTTGCATGAATTGCACAATTCTTTCTTGAAATGATTTCTTATTGCATAAATAAAGTCAGTCTCATTTATGCGCAGTAGAAAAATAATTAATTTATTTCTTTATCAGGCTCTTTTCTTGCAGATAATTTGAAATGTGGGCGTGGTAGTTGCTGTCCAGCATCAAATATTGCTCCATAACTTGATAAAAAATGCAGTAAAAGATTTGATATTTTGTAGGCATATTTATAAAGATTCGGGGTATCAAATAAGCCAATAAAAATTTCGACAGGCTGATGATTTTCAGGGTACCATATCACCTTAAACACAAAATGCACACTGATATAATGCACTTATAAGTGTATCAGGACTGCACAATGTATTTCATAATTAATTTAATAGCATTAAGTTAAGAGCAAGTTTAATAATTACCCGTAACCCAATGGTATATCATAAAATTATATACAAAATTGAATATTTATCTTCATAATTTGTACGGTTTATAATTAAAGTCGTGTTGTACCTTTATGCGCGTTTAAGTATATTATTATTGCATTCAAAACATTATTATTATTATATGGAAGGGATAGCGATGAAAGTGATGATTTAAAATTTAATCACGTCAGTATGGAAAGTTTGAGAAGTACTGAATTACGTATTCCATTCAAAATGAATTTAACGAAATTATTCTTTACAATATTTCACTCCATAATCAAAAACGAGTTTCTCGATAGAAACAAAAATTGGTGGGTAGGAAAAATATTTACAGAACATAAAATGATTAAAATTTCAGAACATTTGAATGATTTATACTTCAGAGTTGCATAGTTACAAATTAACGAGCTCAATAAGGTCTTGACCCACCTCTACTCTGGTTGCAAGCTGCCACACGACGTGGCATAGAGTGATAAAGCACCTTGATGGTCACCTGCGGTATTTCTTGCCAAATTTGCTCCAATTCTCGGGGCCAGATCATCAACATTCCTTAGTAAATGCAGTCACCTTTCCATCATATCCCAGACATGCTTGATTCGAGATGGATCTGGCGTTCTAGCTGGTCAAGGAAGTGCCTGACAATCTGTAAGACAGTTCATATCAACACGTGCCTTATGTGGTTTAGCATTATCTTGCGGGAAAAAAAGAGCCAGGGTAAAAAAAGGCAAAAGGAACTTTAGCAAAACAGTTCTCAGAATATCGTCGACGTACCGCTGTGTTGTAAGTGTGTCTCTAATGACGACCAAAGGGGTCCAGCTTTCAAAAGAAATGGCACCCCAGGCCATCACTTCTTGTTAAGGGCCTGTTTGGCGTTCAATAGTGAAAGAAGGATCCACACGCTACCCTGTGCGTCTCCAGGCACGTCTTCGACGATCGTCAGGACATAGCTGGAAGCAGAATTCGTCGCTAAACACTATACTTCCCCAGTCAGCATGATTCCAAACTGATTAAGAGAAGCACCGCAGTAATCTGGCTTTTCAGTGTGTAGGTGTGAGTGGTAGATGGCGAAGTGGTCTGTACGAGCGTAAATTTCGCTCAATCAGCCGTCTGAGTAGGATCATAGTGAACACTCGTGCGAGGGTCACTCGTCTGATAGTTGACAACAATGATTCAGGCACTGTGATAGCTGATCTGACAATCAATCTGTCTTCCCGTTCTGCTGTAGCCATAGGTCGATCGCTATCATCATGACAAAATCTGCCTTGTCCATGCATTCTTGCCAGCAACTTTTGGCTGTATCACTTCGACCCATATGACGAGCGATTCTCCAATTTGCCCAGCCTGCCTCATTCGATTTAATGATACGACCTTTTTCAAACTTTGACAGTTGCTCGTAATGAGCTCGAATCCTGTTGCGAGGCATTTTTTCAGTAGTTGAAATGTATTCTAAATCGCAATGCAACTAAAATTTTAACCATCAGATTGAGAATCTCTTTTTATAGATACCTGCTGCGTGCGCAATTCTGATGCCTTGTAGCTCCCACTATTCTTTCATAGGACACCAAATTTTAATCATTTACATGTTCGGTACAAATGTTTTTGCATACGAAATTTCATTACAATTGGGCAACTCCTTCTTGGTGTGTCGTTTTTTGTTTTGTTTTATTACAGAGTGTATACAACGAGAACGAAGTTATTTATTACATATATTATCTCCTGAGCTGTAATATAAGATGTGTCTTGCTATCTTATACAAATAAATATTTAATTAAAAAGTTTTTAACTTTTTTCTGTGTTAGAAAATTATTATTAAATTTTTAAATGCAATTATTAATGCAAATTTTAGATTACCAACGGCCATGTGTGTTTTTTAAAGCATAACATGAGCATTATAATGTTTTATTAGAAAAAATATTTCTTATATTTGTCTTCTTAAATGAGAATTTCGAAATGAAAAATGTTTTTCTAGCCCGCGATCACTCACGCGGGATGTTCTCTACACCCCGGCAATAATTTGAAGTTAATGTATTTTAAAATTAAAATTTTGTAGGTTTAGTTTAAATTAATGTTAGTCTCATTTTTATGCAATAAATTTAATAATTTTATTTGTATAATACAAAAAACACAACTTTTTCTTTATAAAAATGTATCATAATTGACTAATTTTTTTCATATTTAAATACACGTGTTAAAAGTTTGGAGTGTTCTCTACACCCCGCGAATAACGACGGTAGCAAAAACAGGCGCGAGTGACCGCGGGCTAGATACAGTACCTGGCCATATATTTTGATACTTCTGCTAAAACAAAAGATAATTTCAATGTTGTATTTCACTTCGTTGTTATAATATTACGTAAATTTAAAATAAATGTTCTTAGAGAGAGTAATGCAAAATCACTATCCATGATTCATGTAAGTTTTCCATTTATTAATACGTTTTCATACATTTAAATAAAAACATATTTTTAAACTTAAAAATGAATTACATGTTGAAATTTTTTAAAAATAAGTACAGCATTTTTTACAAAAGAAAAAAATATAATAAAATTTCTACAATACAATTTAAATATTTTAGAAGCATACATTTTAAGGCAATTAAAATTGAAATAACATAAACGTAAAACACGCATTTTCATTATTTTCTTTGTCGATACATGTGTAACAAACAAAACATACAATACGAAAAGAAATAACTTGCAAAAATAAATTTTGCAATTGTTAAAATAGAGAGTTAAAACGAACAAAAACAAATTCAAACACAAATACAATGTTACAAGGCATTAAGATATTGCAATTTAATTTTTTATACCGAGTATTAACCTATATGTGGGAATGCACACTTCGGTAAAATAAAATAAATAAATGTCAACGAGCTAAATCTAGAATAAAATAAAAGATTTTTGGGATTTGAATAAATGAAAGACGAAAAATGAATGATAGACTCGCATTAATTTTTATACAAATGACTTGTCCGAAGAATTTATATTCTCTTGGTGCACTGCAAAGTTCACTTAGTTCCAGTTTCAGTAAGTATGCTTGTATTTATTTGCCGCATATTTGGCTATTTTTGCTTGAATGTATTCATACTGATCTAGCAAATAAACTAAACGAAGTTGATTCGAAGTTGAACGATATTAGTATTATTAAGGGAGACCAGATCGTGTATTCATGGTTACTAAAGGCATGACCTGTAGAAATTTAGTGGAAGTGTAAGGTGAAGATGCAGTTTCTGACAGACTGCAGAAATAGTACAAAAAAGTTCAAAATGGTGATTTCAATCTTTCTGGGCAACCATCTTTGAACGATGATGCGGCTGTCAAGATCATGTCAAAGCAAAATCCTTTTATGACAGCATCGGTGTTTGCGGGAAAGCTTGGTTCAGCTAACAAGCCATTTCAGACCGTATTTGGAAACTAGGATTGATGTGGAAATATTCGAGAAAGGTGCCACAAAGTTAAATGAGAAAAATTTGAATGATCGTGTCACACACACACACATCATATGCACAAATCTACTTGTATGGAATGTTCTTGAGTGAGTGAGTGATTGTGGTGTTTAATGGCGAAAGAGCCAATTTTGGCTAAACTGCCCCACAGATTTGTTAAAATATAATCTTAAAAATGCACATCAGCAGTGTTAGTCAAAAAACAAATAAAGTATCAAAAAATTTAAAGAAAATGAAGGGAAAATGTATAATTTAACACAAAATGTGAACAAAAATATGTTATAAAAAATACATTGTAAATTTTCTAATAAAAAATTGATCAATAATTCTAAGTATGTTTGTTTGAAAATGTTTGTTTGTGGTCTAGACGTGAAAAGAAGAAAAGGGAAAATTGAATGATAAGGCAGAGGGCTGAAAATAGAGAAGGATCACTAGAGGGTACCCCGGGGTCATGATACCCGTGTTTAACAATGACAGTAAACCCCGTGGAAAAAGGAAAAGGTCACTAGGGCACCTCGGAATTGTGATACCCGTACTTACTTAAAAAAGGTGAGCTCCTGAGGGGTGCAATGTTCTTTAACAGGATGATAACAGGGGATGAAAAACATATTGCCGAGGAAAGAATCGAAAGAAAAAAGTGATATTGTTAATCCGGAAAATCAGTCCCCTCCACCTCCAAGCCGAAGATTAGCCTGAGTCAGATAATGTTATGTATATGGTGGGACATTCGAAGACGAATACCTTTTGTAATGTTGAAACCGAACGAAAAGCCAAATTAGCAATTGTATAATTTAAAAGCGTCATCCCAAGAACAGAGGCCGGCGTTATTCAATAGGAAGGACATCACACTGCAAAATAACTCCAGGTCACGTGCTGCACTAAGGAATATACAAAATTTTGCAGAGGTAAGTTGAGAAATTACGTCGCTTCCACTATACTCCTCGAAAAAAACACTCTCCGAATATCACTTGTTGCTCTTTTTTACAAATTTTTTTCAGGCGAAAAAATCAATCAGACAAAATATCAGAAAAACACTTGTACAATTTTTTTGCCTCTAGGAATTAGATCTTTTTATAAAAATAGGATACACACATTAACATCACGCTGGAAAGAAATAAAAAACGATAGCAATTGTATTGTTCAATAAAACTTATTTAATGCAAGAAAGATGTACTATTTTGTTTTACTCTAAAAGTGGACAGAACGCGCGTGCGCTCGCGTTTCGGTAGACCTCATAAATATTCCATAAGAATAATAACCAAAAAGGCAAAGCCACTGTTATCGCCACTTCTTAAAGCTTTGAATTTTCGTGCATTTTGAAATATAGCAATGGAAAATACTTGCAATTGTTGTTAAATCCAACAAATAGCATTAAAAATTTCCATACTTAATACACTTGGACAAACTAAGGCCATTATTGTAAAAGTAAGAAAATACATTTTCGCGAGTCAATAA
This sequence comes from Trichonephila clavata, assembly GCA_019973975.1. Taxonomy (NCBI): domain Eukaryota; kingdom Metazoa; phylum Arthropoda; class Arachnida; order Araneae; family Nephilidae; genus Trichonephila; species Trichonephila clavata. Next base: position 25,705 of record BMAO01034265.1, on the reverse strand, counting down.
TACCCTAAAGTATAAAGTAAAGTATATATATATATTGAATGAATTGTCAAAAGATTTAAAGAAAACTTAATATTTGCTTGAAACTTAGAATAAAGAAACAATTGAATATTGATGTATGGGCATTTAGAAATAATTATATCATGAATAAATCATATGGAGAGGACAAATTTTCTGGCCATGAGCGAATCCCAAATGACGCAGCCAGACCCTCCTTTGTCTTTGCGGCATGAAAAGTGTTTTATATCCTGCATCAATAGATCCAAACGTTCCAACCTGTATATGAAGAGAACTTCAAGGAAAAAAGATGCCAACAAGAGTTTTTGGCTCTTTGGCTAAACCAATTAGCGTAGCCTTTTTTACACTTTGCTATTTGTCATAACTTTTTGCAGGATTACCTCTATGGAAAGGGAATGGCGGGTTCAAATTCCCCTGCCAAATTTTTAACCATGACGTACTAATGACTGGGGATCACCTCAAAATATGTGGCCTGCTGTTTTAAACTATATTTCTTCAAATGATATTGACTGTGACTTTGACAACTATTTTTTTTATCGATCTGCATTGTATTCGGCTATTTATTGACTTATGATTGAAAGGCGGGAAACGGGCATGGGATAAATAAAAATAATTGTATAATCTACCCATTAAACGTATATATATATATAAGAGGGCTATTTTTAAGTAATAGGTCCGTCGGCGCGTATAGTTCCCTAGTTCGCGCATACGCCGCAACGAGTCTCTGCGTCACTGACCAGCATCCTTTGCGAACATACTCGAATTATTTCCAGGTATGTAACAGTCGTGTAAGCTTCTCTGTGCGTCTTTAAAATGTTGAAGGTGATTGAATCACTCGCCAAGTGGGAGATAGGTCTGTTATTCGTTTTTTGACAATGAGAAACATGTCTGTAGCAGACATTTGTTGTTAGAAAACAGAAGTTTATGGCACTGAAGCAATGATAGATAGCATAGTTCGAAAAGGGACCAGGTAGTTTAAAGATGAGAGCCTTACACTTCTCAAACGACTCGGGACTTAATCAAAAAGTTTTGGATCATGTACCAAACAGCCCCGACCTTGTTCTCAGCGATTTCCATCTTTTCCGGTACCTCAAACGCAGTCTTGGCGGGAAGCGCTTCAGTGACAACGAAGACGTGAGAGCGGCCGTGAACTTATGGCTATCCGACCAGGCGGCAGACTTCTTTGAAGAGGGTTTTCAAAACTTAGTTGTAAGGTATGACAAGTGCATTATAAATTTAAAAACTATGAAGAAAAATAGACAAAAGTAGGTATAATCTTAAAATAAAGTTTTTTTGAAACAAAATACTGTCGTTATTTATTTAAAAACAAGCAGAATTTACTTAAAAAACAGCCTACGCGTATATATATATATATATATATATATATATATATATTATGTATCAATTATCTTTAAGCTTAACTATAAAAAAAACAATAACGGTTCCATATTAAAAGTAGATTTAATGAATATGCATTATGCAAGCAATTAGAATGTTTTCTGCGGACTATTAAATGATGCAACTAGATTTATTGATAACATAATTCTGAAAATGTATCTAACAATTATTTATTTGTTGTAGTTTTGGTTCTTGGTTCTCATAAAAAGCGCAAGTTCAATTAGTTAATAAATTTTGCAATGGGTTCTCTTCCCTTTCAGTTTGGAGTATCTCATTTTTAGATTTTTTTACGAAATCTCAATAAATAAATAATCTTTTTCAAACTATATTTGATATTTATTTAGGCTTAAATAATCCAAATTATAAGCAGATTCTCAAATTCACACTCAGTATTATTTTAAATATAATATATTGAATTGTTGTTATGGTTTAGCTTTGAAATTTACAGTTACTTCATTAATATCTTTCCTTACAGGGTTCAGAATAAATTTGAAGATCCTCTCTATATTTATGATATAGATTTAAAAATATAATTTCATTTTCTTAAAGAAAGAGATCAAAAGTACTATTGTTCATTAAATTGATATATAATAATAGAATATGATACGATAACACTCAATACATTTATAGCAATACTCTTTCTTATTGGCATAATGTTCCACAGCATCATAGACATATCAGAACTTCCCACAGTTGTTACGAAAAAATGCGTTTCTTCAAGATAATGTTCACCCTGTATCCGTAACTGGTTTATCGCTCCTAGTCGAATTACAGAATCTAGAATTTTAGTTTTAATTTCCGAAACCCTGCCACCATAGTAAGATACTATTAACAAGGAAGTTACATCATACACGGTATCAAATAATACCAATCCCGTAAGCATCCAATCAGTATCATGCCACGGCACTTTTACTAGCTCATACGCACTCATACAACTTCGAAAAACACTTTTCGATACCCACAGAAAACATATTTCGGTGAAAATGGAGTTCGCTTCTGATGTCTGTTTCTGGAGATAGCAAAACATTCTTCGCTGCCTTCGAATTTGAGAAAAGTGAAAAGTTTTCAGTTCCAGCAAAAGTTCTAAAGATTGTTTTATCATCATAGATTTTTCCTCTATTAGCAAACACACATGCGCAAAGAAACACATGAAAACAGGCATCGCTACATAAACGAAAATATGGTATAATAGACCATACATCAGCTTCAAAAAAAATTCCAAGCAACGTAGAATGAAAATATTTGCACCCATTGAAACTTCACTCAAATCTTCAAAGATTAAAAAACCGTACAGAAGATACACGAGAGCGAAAGTAAATGTATATGCTAATAGTCCATGTATTTCGCGGCATTTGCAGTTTTTTGCTCTTTTATCTTTTATTGGTGGCATCAGATGGAAGTTTTTTATGAGAAATTTCAATGCCTTTCTTCTAATGTAAAGCAGGTCCACAACAACGAAAAAGGCGAGGACGTCGAGCGTAGCAAAGGCGTAAAATGTCCATGGTACGTTGCTGTAAAATCCGTATACGAAATAAAATATACCGCAACAATGGTAAAATACTATTACTATTGGAATACGTAGACAGAATTTTTTTCTCGACAATCCTTGCGGTTTTTCAATCTGATCCCGTGGTATGGCTTGATGTTCCTGAAGATTTATTCCAAACACATAGAGGAAAAATGATAGTACTCTTGGAATTGTTTTTAGTTTCGTAACAGAATCCAGTCGCTGCATTTTGAAATGTGGATTCTGGAATAACTTGAAAATTGAACTCATCAGTTCTTTCAAAGTTGACCCTTTATTTTCTTTCTTTTTTCGCCCCTCTTTAAATTGTAAACATATCTCCTGATATTCAACGAAGCTATAGGTATATACTAACTTATCACTGACTTTTTAAATTATACCACGTAAAAGTATTCTTGAATATTCTATATATTTTTTTATTCTTTACAATTACATTACCATCTCTTTGGAAATTCAGTGTAATGAAAAATAAAAAGTAATCAATTATAGGCAATTTAATCTGCTTAATTAATATTTAAGAATTTTCAATGTTCTTTTTGGAAATTAAATGTAAATATAGCAAAAATTATTCAATTATCATAGAGATGAATGATTTGAAGGTTCAGCTAATTCAAATCCCTTCAAGTAATTTTTTCTAAACTCAATATGTCTTCATTTGTTTCGAATATATATATTGGCCTCTAATTATATAAAGACTTCCTTAATTTACTGTCCTTTTTTCGATACATTAATTGTAATCGACTAAATTAAAAATAAAATAAATTTTTCATTCGTTGAAGGTTATGGCAAAACTTTCAGAAATTCGCGCGAAAAAATATTAATACAAATATATCTGTATATAAACTTTAAGAAACCTGATTTCTTTTAAGAGAGATATTTTTTACCAGTATACAGATACTCAATGAAACGGTCAGAATGAATGTTGTCAATGTCTTGATTATTATTCAGTTACGAAATGAAGAAATATTGACGCCCGTTATCTCAAAGATTACTAACAGTTAGACAATGGAAAGGCGTGAAATGAATTTTCCCTATTTTTGAATGAATGTGGCTGAATATACGAAAGCGAAGTTCAAACAACAATCAAATTTGTTTATTGTGCTATAGTAATCAAAAAAATGCAATGTTTTCAAAAAATTATAAGGGGCATTTCATAATAACAAATATGTTTGTTTATACTGAAATACAATCCTCCTTATAAACCGACATTTGCCTGTGATTAGATAAGAAATTTTTTTAACTAACAAGCATTAATATTTATTTTTTCGCAATAACAACTGTTGAAGAAAAATTTTCAAACGCATAGTAAATGATACTACTTTTGAGAGGACAATTCTTTAATAAATGCTTCATTCTGTATTCACTATCAGACGCTTTTAAAAGCATATGAAGATTGAGAAATCTGATATAAAGCATGTGATAGTTTTCGATAACATTTTTTTGTTCGACATGCATCTAGATAAAACCATGTTTCGGACCATTAACAGTAAATTTGCTTTCCAGTTTAAGTTTCATATTTCTAAATCTCGTTATGGAATTTACTATTTCATTACATTAAAAACCCATTATTATTGTATACAATGGTTTTGAACTTACAGTCTTTTTATATTATTTACTCCCCACTATATTATGAATTTACATTTTTATTTTTTAATTGCAAAACCCTTTTGTGTGGAATTATTGGGATGAAATATTAGGAAGAATATTGTCTTGTATTTTACTCTGCTAAATAAAAATAAACAACTTTTTAGCATGTAAATAAGGATTTTTTTTCAAATTTGTTTCTACACTAAATTGATGTATAATTACAGCTTGATTCAAAATTAGTGTGTGACCGTTTTAAAAGCATATAACTATTTATGGTAAATAATTTTAATAGCTTTAGTAACAGTTTTATTTTAAGAAGGAAAAATTAACTTACCAATGTTACTATTGATTACTACCGGAAGAGAGGGTACAGACAGAGTACGTGCTCGTTAAATCAGTGGGTCCGAAAGTCTTGTGGGTGGTCGCAGCAGAAACCACGAATGCAGGGGGCTGGAGAATATTTCCCTCCCCTTCAGTTCCATGCCAAGTTGTGGAGGTGGAGATAGGTGGTGTCGCCATCTATCGTTAAGAAGTCCAACCTGTCTCACAGGCAATGGCAACTTTAATTCCTTCCCTACTGGAAGGACACGACAACAACAACAACCGGAAGAGAGGGTAAATATTTCTTCCGATAAAAAATCCTCAAACACGAAACAAAATTTTGAGGCATTTGAGGGCTGAAATTCTCTTACAAATAAAGCATTTAAAAATCAGGAAAGCCATTTTTCTATTTGATTGCTATTTAAACTTCGAAAAGAATTAAAATTTGGTTTCTCTAGGAAAGCTCTAGAAAAACAATGTGGACGAAGGTAAGTCCTTGGTGAAAAAGGAAAAAAGAGGCTGAAAAGACTAATTGATGTAGAAAATCCTCTGTCTAAAAGAACTTTAGCAAACATACTACAGGGATCGCAATCCACAATTAGTCGCCAGATAAAGAAAATTGACAAAAAAGAAGTGAGCTATGACAAATTTCAGCGAAGACTGTAGAAAAACGAAGAACATGTCTTTGGTCCACATTTAATGTTATGCAAAGTTTCTTGCAAAATATGGATAACTTTGGAGGAAACACTTTTTTATCTGCCATCCACAACTGGCAAAATAAGGGCACAATATATTTCACGCGAAACTCATCGCAAAGACAAGTAAGTTGCAAAAGGCAAGTTAACCGTCAGGTGTTATATACTCTCAAGGCTTAACAAAACCATTTTTTGTAGAACCAAAGACTAAATTTGATGATAAATAATATGAGAATAATGATTTGAAGCACATTATAAAGATAGTAAGCGTTCTTATTTACGAGGAACCTTTGTAGTATTTGTAACTCTGGATCAAATCATGAATAAAATGCTTAAGACCAATTTTAATTAGTTTTGTCCTTTTTTTTTCTTTCTTTTTCCAACACCAATGCCTTTTTTTTTCGTTATCCGAATTTTTTTTTGTTGTTGTTAATTTTATGAGCAACATATTTTTAAACTGATGTGTACACTTATCGAAAAAATCCTTTTTTCATATTAAAGTTTATACTTGTAAATATTCTGAATCGCTAACCAATGTTTTGCCCTACAGTAAACAGAAAGAAATATGATTTCGTAAATTCATGAAAGTAATTTAAATTTACAGACTGTATTTTACTTAATTTATCTCTTTTATTGTCGATTTTGCCTACTTTAGTTCCAAAATAATGGTTGAAGTCTCAAAAAGGAATTTTCAATTTAAAAAAGGTACAATTATTCTCGGTAACTTAATTGAAATATAATGACAAAATATGATCCAATGACACTTCATAAGTTAATAGCGATACTCTTTTCCAAAGGCATTAATTCTACAAAGTCATAGACATATCAGAATTTCCTCCAATGGTTATAAAGAAATTAATATCATCAGTATAGTTTTCTCCCTCCATCCATAAATGATTAACCACTCCTAGTGGAATAAGAGAATCCACAAAATTTTAGTTTCTATTTCTGAAATCCGGCCAGTGTAGAAGGATACTATTAAAAATGAAGTAATGTGGAACACAGCCTCCAAAAATACTATGCATTTATACGTCCAGTTTTAATCGCTCCAGGGGTCTTTTAACAGATCATAAGCATTGAAGTGACATCGAAGAACACTTTTCGAAATCCAAAGGAAACAGACTTCGTTGAAAATGGCGTTCGCTTCTGTTGTCTGTGTTTGAAGACAGCAAAACATTATTCGTTGCCTTCGAATTTGAGAAACGGGAAAAGCTTTTTGTTCCAGTAAAAGGTCTAAAGATATATTGTTTTATCATCACATATTATTCTTTTAACAGCAATACGCATGCGCAAAGAAACCGTCAAAATCGGCATTGCTATATACACGAGAGTAGTTTCATAAGAGCTTGGTTCTTGTGTTCAAAGATGACAACACTGAACAGAATATATAAGGATAGTGAAGGCCAATGTATACATTAATAGTACGTGTATTACGATCTATTTTCTATTTGAATTTTTTTCTTTTATTGTTGGAAATTTTTGCAAGTCTTTTATGAGAAGTTGCAAAGCATTTCTTCTAATGTACAACAACTCCACGACAACGAGAAAGGTCACGAAGTCAAGTACACCCGAGATGTAAAATGTCCATGTTTCTCCACCATGAATTCCGTATAAGCAAGAAAATATAAACAAACAGTGGTATAATGTCATGATGGAGGATGTCGAGAGATAAAAATATTTTCTAGGCGTTCTTTGTGATTTTTCAATCTGATTTGATGACTTTTTTTGATATTCTTGGAGATTTATTCCAAACGCAAAAAAAAAAAGGAAATAGAGTACTTTAGGAACTTTTTCTACCTCTTTAACCGAATCCAACTGCTGCATTTTAAAACTTTGATTCTTAGCTGATTTGAAAATTTGTTTCATTAATAGTTATAAAATTCTCCTTTTAAAATTTTTTTTTCCTTTTCTTATTAGAAAATTTATATATTTGAAATTTTAATAACTCAATGTATTTAAAGTGCAATCATTCATTGCCATTATAAGTTACTTGAGTTAAATATATTCTTCAAAACACAATATTATTAGGCATAATTTAGATTTACTCCAAAAATCTATGTGCATGTTGAAAATAAAAATTAGCACAGATAGTCCGTTGAAATTATTTCATTCAAAAGCTTACATGATCACAAAACATTTTCAGATGACTTTAAAAAATTATGCTTCTTTTTAGACATTTTGTAAAATGAGAGGTAAAAAAGGGTTACAAATTCATTAGTGAATAATTTAAGTTTGAATAATTAAAATATGCATAATTTCACATGTTTTCATTAGTATAAGTACAAAGTTTGCTGCTCGAAATTTTATGTATTAAAAGGTGAAATTTCCTTTTCCAGTTTTTTCAAAAGGATGGGTAATGATGAATAATATACGTCTTTCTTGTAACCATTCATTTGAAAAATTTTATTTCGGAAATGAAACAAAATGTTCTTGAATATAGAAAAATAAACTTTTCACATATTTAGCAATACTCATTAATTTTAAAGAAATACTTACGAGAAATACAGAAAATGTTAATAAAGATTTATAATTAATAAATTCTACTCTTTTAAGAGATATATTTTTCTCTTTGAGTATATGTGGACTGAGCAAAGAAAATGAAGGCTATCTACATTTAAAAAATAATTCAGTGACGAATTGAGTTAATGTAAGTTTCAGTTTTTCCTTTGAGAATATTTACAATATGACAAAGAAAAAAACGGAGCGTTAATTTGTACCATTCTTGAAAGAGAAACAAAATTTTAAAAAAAAGCGGTGCTGATTTTAATTCGAACAATCAAACTAATTTGTTTTCGATGTTCTGAAAATCGGAACAACAATTTATCGAAAAATTTCATCAAGATATGTAACGATGAATGTGACTGTTTGCTTTTAGTGTCATGTCAGGCGAAGTTATACAAAGTATTATTGTCAAAATATTTACTTCTAATTTAAATATCTAATTTTTACATTGTTCTATAGATAAAGTATAGTATTAAATAATAAGAATCATTACTATTCAGAGAGAAAGATATGGTACTAGTCTTTTATTTTCAGCCTTCTTTGTATTTTTCCGTTGTCTAATGTTTTAAAATTAACAGAGATGTGTTAAAATGTTTTAAATGTTGCTGTCTTTTTATTTTAGTTTTAAAAAATAAAGGGCGTTTCGCTGCATCCATAGTTCCCTTATTTATAAGAATTCGATTAGATTCAAACACTGGAAATTTGAATTTTAAAAGTGTAATTAAATGTGAGATAACTATGATTCAGGTACACTTTCTTCAAAATCTGTTTTATGATAATATGTATTATAAAATACTAATATTTACTTCATAAGAGCAATGCATTTTTCCAGTATTATATGTTCGAACTTTTTGAGTATCCTACATTGTGTGTGCAAAAATTAAAGAAGATTTAAATAAATAGTTACAAAATTTTAAAGTAAACTTTTGTTTTTTAAGATGTTAATTATTTCAAGTTCTGTATTTATAAATGTTCAATGTAGTTCTTGAGGTATTAATCAAGGGGATACAGTACAAATTGAATCTTGAGGGTTATCCTAAACAAATAACACAGTTTGTAAGATAGATGTCTCGTTATTCCTATCTGCTAACTGTTAACATGTGAATACACATGGATGATACCTTATGTTTACAACTCTGTTGTTTTTACTTTGTAATAAATAAATATTCGGAAGTGGGAGTACAAAAGCAGAACTTCTTTTGTTACAATTTTTAGAAACTGAAATCCATTTAAACAAGACATCAAATTTTGACATTTCTTTTCTGCATATTTAAAACAATATTTAAAACTTGTGTAAGGAATTATGTCATCTCCTGCTATTAAGATTTTCAAAAGAAATTAAAAATACTAAAAATTACAGACATAAAACTTACGTATTTTAAATGGAGGATTTTGTGAATATCGTTGATAACACGTGTTGATGAAGTAAGGTAAGAATAATTAAAAAAATTTCTAAATAATCTAGAATTTAAAATTAAAAAAAGAAAAATGATGTAGAATATTCCAACTAATTATGGTATGGTCTTTTACTGTATTAAACATTATTATTTTGTAAATGATAGGGGAAATTTTTTTTTTTTGCCATTTTCTCGAAATGCATATTTTGGTGATTCCATTTTTCTCCAAATTTCTATTTTACGTATAGGACTTATAATTTGCATATTAGAAAATTCATAAATTTTCTATAAAGTGAATGAATTTCTTTCAAATAAATATTCACAGATGTTAGATATCACTGTTTCTGCATAAAATTTAAGAGAAATTTAAATCACAAAACTTGTATATTTTTTAAAATTTAATTCCATTTATTATATGGACCGTTATGTTTACAAACATTCTGCAAAATTTTAAAGCTATATATGCAATGGATTTTACATAAAACCTAAAGGGGAGAACACACATGCTTCAAAAATAAAAAAAAAAACAATTGAGTATTAATTGCTCTCTCAAAACTAATTATTTATTAAAATGGGATTTATTTACATTAACAGGCACATAAATATACACATAATTCACTGTAAAAATATTACTTTCATTGATTTTAATATAAGTAAGTGAGAACCATTTAAAATTGGTGTAAGTTCATTTTTCCCTGTTGGGGAGACCCCAGTTACCTTAACTATCAAGCTACTACAAACTTTCACGATATAATCTCCAGTCTTCATGAATGTGTCTAATATTAAAGATAAGGCCTGATAAAAATTAAATCTAAGCTGGGTCTGATAAAATATATTTATATTGGATAGTACAGTTTTATCATAAAAAATCATAAAAAACGCATATGCAATTTTCAGTAAACAAATAAAACACATATCTTTCATTTCAATTTGTTGTGAGTTTTTACTACGAAGAATTTATCAATATTAGATAAAAAATACAACAAAACCTTTTAATTGAGACATGCAGATGTATCGTTACCTTCAACTGACTAAATGATATATTAAGATTTGTGGAGAATTTAGAGTTCACTTAAAAACTTAGAGGAAATTAAAAGTCTGTTTATCAAATGAATTCTAAAAAATAGTTCTTATAAAAACATCATAAATGGACCGAAGAACGGTTGTCTGCACAATAAAACAGAATTATTCTGTTTGCTGAAAAGTATTGGCAAAGTTTTCGGGATCACATATTAAAAAATATGTTTTTTCAATATAGATTAAGTGCTCCTTTTAAAGAAAGCATTTACACTCATGTCCATAAATTAAGGATCATTCAAAATCACACAGAAATTGAACTCTAAAATAAAAATTTCACCTGTAGAATTATAACACACATCTTGAAGAAAAATATGAAAACTACAGGAAACCACCAGATGGCGCGGATAGTACGACACAATGACGAGAGTGTAAGAGAACGGTATATAAGGAATGGTGGCAAAGAAGTAAAATTGTTCGCAAGCGCTTTAAAAGCTTTTCAGTGCAATAACCGCATAGTTATGGCACAATGGAAGCATTTGATTGATTTTTTACGGAATAGAATTATCGGTCGACTGGAATGTGGACGTACCCAGCTGGAAGTATCCTAGGAACTTGGAATCGCCCAGAGTGTCAACTCCAGTCTTTGGCAACGATTCCAAGATGATGGTAATGTGAGTAGATGTTAGAGCTCAGGTCGCCCCCGAGTTACAACGCAGAATGAGGACTGGTATTTGCAGTTACTGCCAAAAGAAACAGACGGAGCACAGCTTTAGACCTGTCTCGTCAGCTCTCTTCAGCTACTGGTACGACGGTTTCTAGGCAGACCGTATACAGATGCTTAGGACACATTGGTCTATATGCTCGTTGGCCTGTCAGATGTGTTCCCCTTACCGCAACTTACTGCCGCCTGCAATTAACCTGGAGTAGAGAGCATGCATTGTGGACACCGCAACAGTGGCCTTGTGTGATATTTTCCGACGAGTCCATGTTTAGTTTGCAGTCTGATTCTCGCCGGAACTTCATATGGAGAGAGCCAGGTACCCGTTACCACCAGGAGAACACCATTGAACGACACCGTTACGGTGGTGCAGGATGGCTCGTTTGGGGAGGAATTATTCTTGGTTCCAGAACTGACCTGCATGTTCAGAGTGTAACGATGACAGGCCACAACTATCGGGATGTCATTCTGGAACAACATGTACGTTTGTTTCGTTGCGCATGGGTGCTGAATTTTTGTTTATGGATGACAACGCCCGACCTCACCGTGCAAACATTGTAGACGAATGCCTTCAATCGGAGGATATCACCCGTATGGATCGGCCAGCATTCTCACTGGACTTGAATCCAATAGAACATGTGTGGGATATGCTTGGCCGACGAATTGCAGCCCGTCAACACCCTCCCACCTGCCTACCGGAGCTTCGGAGGGCATTGCTTGATGAGTGGTGTAATATTCCCCAAGATCAGATTGATAATTTGATACTCAGCATGCGTAGGCGTTGTAAGGCCTGTATTGCTTCGTCCGGGAGACATAATCTGTATTAACCATCATACTAACCATGTTATACTGTTTTTTGTAAATAGGTTCTTTTTTAAAATTTGCTCCAGGGAGTAAAAATCGCAATTTTTATTAATTATGTCAAACATATAGCATCTTTTTTGCTCTTTACCTTTTGTTTAATAAATAGACTTTACAAATAAATCAAATTTGTTTTGTTTCTGTCTCTTTCTTTGCCTGAACATCATTATCCTTAATTTATGGACATGAGTGTAGTATATTAAATTACTATAATTAATTCAATTACGTAAGGTAATATTTTGGCCTCATATAATGAAATTTTTTCTGGTAATATTACATTAAAATGTTGAGATATAAATTTATTTAGATCTTACGACTTAGAATTGATCTAATTTATACAATTATTTTTTGTTGTGTGAAATTTGTTTCTCATCACCCAATGAAAATTTAAAGGTAGGATAATATGCTTTGCATTTCTTTTTATACAGAAATACCTCACATTAAAAAAAATAATTTGTAAATATTAAATTATACTAAAGGAATTAAAAATAAAATACTTTTATCATTCAAAAGTTTATAATTTCTACCTATTTAATACTTTTCAAAAAATTTCAGAAAACAGGTATCAACACATTGTGGAAAATTGCATGCTACACAAAAGTATATTGTTTTCATGAAGCAGAAACAGCATCTTCTGTTTATTTTTTGTCAAGTTGGTAGATCGTCATTAATTTCAGTTAGTCGTATGTCAGTTGGAACAGTTTTCTTGCTGCTCTAGAAACATCCAGGTAGTCCTTTTCACTTGCGACTTGGAAAATGCTAATATAAATTGTCGTTCTAACCGAAGTGCTAGCAACATTAAACATAGGAGTGAAAAGAGTTTTCCATGGACATTAAAACATTAAATTGGCAGAAAGAAATTTATAACAGGACTTATAAAGGGTTAATATATGGGTTTTCTTATGGTTTAGCTTACTATAGTTTCAAAACAATGTTTCAAGCATACAATGAGTGCAAGTGAAAGAGAATGGTTCCATTTTTTTAAAGTTGCAGTTACTCTCGATGACTCAATTGAAATATAATGACGGAATAGGATCCAATAACACTTAATAAATTTATGGCTATACTCCTTTTTAAAGGCATAATGTTCCACAACTTCATAGACATATCAGAATTTCCCACAATGTTTATAAAAAAATTAATATCTTCAACATAATCCTCTCCCTCCATTTGTGAATGATTAACCATTCCTAGTCGAATGAGGGAATCCAAAATTGTAGTTTTTATTTCTGAAACACGACCAGCGTAGAACGATACGATTAACAGAGAAGAAATATGGAACACGGCATCCAATAATACTATGCATTTATACGACCAATTATTTTCGGTCCAGGGCTCCGTCAACAGATCATAGGCACTGAAGTAACATCGAAGAACACTTTTCGATATCCAAAGAAAACATATTTCGGTGAAAATAGCATTTGCTTCTGATGTTTGTTTTTGGAGATAACAGAACATTCTTCGCTGCCTTCGAATTTGAGAAACGTGAAAACGTCTGCGTTCAAGCAAAATGTCTAAAGATTGTTTTATCATCACAGATTTTTCCTCTATCAGCAAACATACATGCGCAAAAAGACATTTGAAAACTGGCATCGCTACATAAAGAAAAATAATGTATACTGCCCAAGATAAATGTTTCATAAAAACTCCCAAACAGCGAAGAATGAAGTTATTTGAATCCATAAGAACCTGATTCTTATGATCAAAGATGAAGTAACTGTACAGAAAATACACGACAGCGAAAGCAAATATATGTAGTAACAGTACTTGTATTGCAGTGCAATTGCAGTATTTTGATCTTTTTGATTTTGCCGTTGAAAATCTTTGGAAATCCTTTATGAGAAATTGCAATGCTTTTCTTCTAACATAGAGCAGATCCACAACAACAAGAAAGGTTATAAAGTCAAGCATATCGGAGATATAAAACGTCCACGTCTCACTGCCATAAACTTCGTATAAGGAATGGAATATAAACATAAAATGGTAAAACATCAATATGGTGGTTGTCCAGAGAGAGAACTTTTTTCCTTGCGTTCTTTGCGATATTTCAATCTGATTTGATGATAAAGTTTTATATTCTAGTAGATTTATTCCGAATACAGACAGAAGAAAATAGAGCACTTTCGGAACTTTTCCCACTTTTTTAAGAAAATTCAGCTGTCGCATTTTGAATCTGACTGATTTTGATTTACTTTTCTTGACTGATTTTAGAAATTATTTCATAATTAATTTCAATTTTTTCATGTTTTCTTCTTTTCTAGTCTGTAATAATATAGAAAAAGTGATCAATAAATATTAGTTTAAATTTTCTCGAGAGTATTCTACAAGCAGAATATTATTTGGCATGTTTTGGATTCCCACCAAACATTTCTTTGGAAATTTATAATGAAGTAATAAGAGTAGTATGTATATATATATAGTCCTTTAAAATTATTTGATACAACAGTTTACATAAACACACATCACTTTCAGACCATTTTAAGTAAAATTATGTTCGTTTTGGGATATTCGATATCATGTGTGAAAATATCATTCTGAATTAATTATTAAATAGTGTAAAATATACATAATTTAAATCACAGTACGTTGTCTGATACTTATAATATTTGCTTCCTTTCATTATTATAAATATAAAGATTGCTATTTAAAAGTTGATACACAATGGAAGGTGTTTTTTTTTATTTATATTTATTTGAAAACAGCTGTATCAGAAATGCTACAAATTTTTCTAGGATAAGAAAAAATAAGTTTTCCAAATACTCAGCAATACTGATTAAAAGTTTAAAGAAACACTTTACAAAAAACAGAAAAAATTAATACAGATTTATACTGAATAAATACTTTCCACTCTTTTAAAAGAGATATTTTTTTTTCTGTTTATGTAGACTCAATGGGCATAGGTAGAATGAATGTTCTATCCATTTTTAAGAAGGATTCTCTTACGAAAGGAGATTTTTTATTGGTTTCCTTTGTTGATTATTTACATTATGACAACGAAGAGGCGTGGTGTTAATTTACCCCACACCCGAGAAAAAAAACGGTCCTAAATGTACAAAGAGGTATCCAAATACAGGCCAATTTTTATCCTATGTTCTGGTAATCAAAAATGAAATTTATCGAAAAGGGTTTTTTCCCTAAGATACTCGTATTTAATGTCTAATGCGAATGTTTGTATTTAGAGTAGGGGTCGGCAACCTTTTAGGAGTGGCGTGCATTGTAATAGGAAATATTTGAACAATTCGATTCCCACGACAATACACGCAGAGGGAGGAAAGAGGTCAAAAATACAAATATAGAGTTTTAATATACAAGTTATGTTGTATGTTAATTATGCATCATTTAAAGATATTCAGTGACACAAAAATGAACATCATGAAATATAACTATTCCTTAAACATAAATAAAAAAACTAAAATTGTGCCCAAAAAATATTAAATTGTTACTAATATTAAATTGTAAATAAAAAATTGAATTTGTACATATATTACGCTTTCTTAAAAACATCGATATTTTGCCAAAGTTACCTTCCAAATTTTTCCGTAATTCTGAAGATATTAATTCAATGGTTTCTAGTTCAAAATTATCAATTTTTATCCACTCAAAAATTGAAAACTCGAATGGGATATTAATGGGTCTATTCAATCAGGTTAGATTAGGAAGAAAAATATAGCTTCAAAGTCTTTCAAACTTTTAAAAAATTCCTCCTTACATGTTTCAACGTAGGTTTGAAGTTTATCCTGGTCTATAGTTTATATATTTGTAAGCACTTTAACATTTAAGAAGTATTTGAAGGTATAAGTATTAATATCACGAGAAAATAAATTTAATTTTGTTTCAAAACCTTTGCGATATTCAAAAAATTTAAGCTCTGTTTGACTCTTTCCTTTCAATACTAAAATTAGTTTATTGAGTTGTTTAGTTATATCTGTCAGAAACATCAATTTACATAACCATTCCTTATCGTCTAATTCGGGAAAATGTTGTCCTATCTCACAAAGACAAATTTTAATGTGCTCCATGTATGGCACAAACTTATTCAAGACATTACTAAGCCAATGGACATGACTGTACAAGGAATACTCATATTCACGTTCCATTTCTTTTAAAAGAGATTTAAATTGTCTGTGTGCCAATGAAGATCAAGACACTATAAAATTAACTACACTCATGGACAAAAAAATATGTGCACGAAGAAATAATTGCGGGATCGTAACGAAACTTGGCATGAAGGTACACGTAAGGGAGATATGCAAATGATTAGAAATGCAGTGTGATTGCGCATTACGTATAGCCGGTACAGGGCATTTAACGTCGTTCTCCTTGGAATATAAAACAGGTAACTAAAGCTTGTTTGAGTGTGCTGAATCGTTGTTGTTGTTGCTTATTCCACCTGCCTGACGTAGTCAGATCGAGGCCCATGAAATTCATCATGGCAACGGGCTAGAGATACGTCTTTCATTAGCCTAAGCTTTGAGCCCATAAAGGTGACAGCCCGATTTTGCTCACGATAGATGGCGACACCATTCAGACCCACAGATTTGTACTCGGTGAGTATTTGGTGGCATCGGGCATCGAACCCAAGCCTTCCGGTCTGGCGTCCGATGAAACGCTGAGGTAGACATGCCATTACTCCGTTTTCGATGACAATATGAGCAGCTGTCGCAGTTTGAGAGGGGGAGAATCATCGGCATGATGGAAGCTGGGTGATCAGCTATACGAGCAGCTCGTCAATTAGGCCACTCTGATTGTGTTGTGAGGAGGTGTTGGGACCAGTGGATCCGAGAGATGTTATTTATACGAAGACCAGGCTCACAGGACGCCCTCGACAGAACAGTTGTCGAGAAAACCATCACATCGTAAGAAATGCACGCGTACAGCCAACTGCTTCATCGGTCGACATTCAGGCACCGGTAGCACCTTCACTAGGGGCCCCTGTGTCTTCTCGAACCATACGAAGGCGCCTGGCTGAAGGACATTTGGGATCGCGGTGCCCATTACGTGTGCTGCCCTTTGTGACCACCCATCGACGCTTGTGGTGCCGCTCACGAGAAAACTTAACTGCAACGAAATGGAACCAGGTCGTCTTTAGTAACGAATCCATATTCAATCTTAGCAGTAATGACAATCGTGTTCGTGTGTGGAGACCTCGTGGTGAACGCCTCAATCCTGTCTTTTCTTTACAGCGACACACCACTCCCACAGCTGGTGTGATGGTATGGGGTGCCATTTCCTACAATACACGGCACCTCAAGTATTTATCCGTGGCATCATGACAGACCAGAGGTATGTCCATAACATCCTACAACCACATGTGTTGCCACTCATGCAATGGTTCCCTGGAAACATTTTTTAAACAAAACAATGCTCGGCCTCATACGGCAAGTGTGTCACAAGACTGAATCTGATATTCAATCTGAGAAATAACAGTAACTTTGCCGGATAATTCATAACGACCGTCTTTTATGCAAACCGGGACAGGAGCTTACCCTTAAAGTCTTGGGGCGGGAAAAGTGTATTCCTGGTGTCATTTGAGATGGTTTAAGCGAGTCTGAAATCGAAATATAAAAATTAATGTATTTTTGCCAGATAATGCTGGGGGATCGGAATATTCTCGGACAGCAGTACTAGCCTAACTTGCCGACGTAGATACGTGAAAAGTGGGTCTTGATTGTATTTCGGAACTGCCGATCCGAATATTCTCAATCCAATTCAAGATAATCTCATATCTACGTCAAATAATGTCAGACTAAAATATTTTGCACCAACTGTGAAAAGGGCTTGCTTTAAAATTCATGAGGAGAGAGAAATGCTTTCCTGGTGTTTTTCTGGATGGGAAACAAGAATAATCTGAAATCGGATTTTAGAAACTCCCGTAACTTTGCCGGATAATGACGACCGACCGTAATGTCCCCCTTCAGAGTCTGAACTTAAAGGAGCAGGGGCATAAATGAATCTGAAATCCGAAAAATATTTATTTCATACTTGGACTTAGAAAATCCTCGTTTCTCGAATGGGCAACTAGATGTTACATGTTCACGTGTGCGGAAACCGTTGAATCTATTTGAGTTAGAAAAATACGGATTACCGAAAAATATTGTGCACCGATTAGTGATTAGATGTATAAAATTATTTGTTGTTATACCTTAAAATGATAAAAATAATTTTAAAATTTGCAAAGAATAAACGTTATTCACCACATTTATAAAATTAAATCTTCATATGCTGTTACTTAATGAATTCGTTAGTAATTCATGCATTATACTACATTTAAATAGGAGATGAATGAAATGCAAAATTAAAATAATTTGTTGTATTATACTTTATTTCAACCCTCCAAAATTATAAACAAAGATTAATTTGTCTGCATTGAATAGCTTAGGATAATATTGAACTATCATATTAAAACAAAGCCACAGCAACGCGTGGCGGGTCAGCTAGTTTCTTGACAAATGACAAGCAATTTAGTCTCGACGTCCATTTTCTTCCGATATCTCCTTAACCTGGAAGCGGTCACAGGGGATGGGTGGTACAAAGTCACCCCAGGCTTTCGAATTCTTTAATTCTGGGAAAACTGCTTATTTGTTACTAATGACTTTTTCAGTATCCTCCCGCATGCCAGTCTTCATGGAAACTAAAATGAAATTGTCACGTATCTCCCTCACTTTAGGGAGTTTTTTTTTATTTATCCTACGCCAGACCCAGGCATGGCCGCCATCCATCTATGTCGGGCAGCTCAATACAGTTCTGAAACACACATGTAAATAGAGAATTTGTTAGTAGCATTAACAGCTACTACGACGGCAAGTCTAGGACAAGAGTCCTGGTGATCTCCACACATATCTCCATGAGAACAAAGTGGGCACGTTGGAGAATCAGGCAAACCAAATCTGAAATGGTGCTTTCTAAAGTAGTCATGTCCAGTATGGACTCTGAAGTTAGCGACACCCACAGGTCTTGGCAGGTCACAAAGAATGGGACTCTCCATTAAGGAACCCAACGCTTTCCTTTCGCAGAGTTCTTAACAAATTCACGAAAATGGGTCTTGAATCTGGTAGTAATGATCCTCGGAATGCTATGGTAGCCAAGAGGAGAGTCACGCTGAGAGAGAGCAGAGCCAGCTCCAGCTAAGGCATCTGCAAATTTGTTACCCTTCACTCCACAATGACTTAGTACCACTGAAGGGTTACATTGCGACCATTATTTATTAGAGAATTTATCATGCGTTGGCAATCGAGAACAAGCCCATTTCTTGAAAGCAGAACTGATGAGACTGCCAAAATAGCAGCCTGGGCTTTTCAGAGAGTTGCAAACGTTTTTCTTTTTTACAATTTTAAAGTATTTGGGGTGCCTGAGTTCGACGCGCGACCACTTTTGTTCCAAAATATTTTCTGTGAACAGGCTACATTTTCCCCCTGTGAACGACTTTGTGGTTTTGATTGTTGAGTTATACGACTCATTATGGTTCATAAATGTAAATGAACAGAACATAAATATATACATGGGCATCCGTGCGATCTGTATTCGATGAAGTTGAAACTGATCAAGGAAGGGATGAACCTGATAAAACAATGAATATTAATTAGGATAGTGATTTTAGAAAAGGAAGGAACATGAAACTTTTGAGTTGAAAGGAAGATTTTGCAAATGCTACCGAAAAAACTCCATCAAGTAGTATATGAAGTCATAAGACACTGCGTTCTGTCAAAAAAAGACAAAATCAAGAAAATTTTCAACATGCTATTTCTCGATCCATCAATGAACAATAAAACTACCAAAACGAAAAGAAAATGTGATCGATTCGGCGTGCAAATATCATTCCTGTAACGAAAGCAAAAAGAACCTGCGATGTGTCTCCTTTATTAAAGTCACGCACATTTGAAATATTTATGTTCAGTTTGATTGGACTTTTTCTCAAATTATCAAAGAAAAATTGATAAGTCTTTAAAAGTAGTCAAAAATACTTTCTCTTTATTAAATTGTTCACTAGAATTACGATTTTTATCATGTGGAATAAAAGTATTTATAAAAATTAAGTTTATAAAAATTTTTAAAAAAAGCTTTTATGTTTAATTGAACTAAAAAGTAAAAAAATAATTCTTAAGGGGACTTGGTACCGCAAAAATGACTAATTTATCGTTTATTTTTATTTTTATTTACTTATATTCTTTGAACGATTACCTTTCGTTTGATATATCACTTTTATATGCCTGAAAATCAGAAAATGGAAAAATTTTAATTTGAAAAATGTTAACAAACAAATTTTAAAATTCGACCACGCCCCCTTTTTAGAGGTGTCAGTGATTTTAAACTAATTTTTATCAACTACTTTTCAAAAATAAATTTTACTTTGTTTTAACCATGACTGCAACGCTTTATCGTACTTTTTAGTGACTACAACTTTTATTACAAGCTATTTGTTGTTGTTTTGGCGCTTCTTTCGTTTGTTTTGCTGTTATCGTGCTAGTTTTATTTACGTTTTACATTGAAAAAAAACCAGTCTTTTTTAAGACTTTTACTGATTGCTGTCTTTTAAAGACTGTTGCTGAAACTGCTGAGATATCAATATTATCTTTCCTATTATTATCTCTTGAAGATTTCTTTTAAAAATGCCACGAGTTAAACGAAGAAATCATTCTGCTCAAATGAACAGCAAACGTTGGTGTAGTGATGCTGCGAATACATGTGTCACAGAAGAAAACAAATTAGTTCCTAACATCAGAATTGAGCAGTTATCTTATCCTGAAAAAACTGAACATTCTGAAATTGGAAATTTCAATATTGTGAAATTTGAGCAAATCAGCAAAATATTTATGAAACTAAAATGCCCTGACTGTGACAAGCAAACTCTAAAGCTTGCTCTTGGAAACAAGGTAGGATTTTCCTACGTGTTAAATTTAACTTGCAATTCTTGTGCTGTAGAAACGTCTAATGAAAGGCAGGATAATACCGTTCCTGATATTAATTTACGTGTCACACAAGCATTCTCAAATATTGGAAAAGGTTACTCTGCAATTGAAAAATTTTGCATGGCAGTAAATATATCTCCCTTTTCCTCGAGAACTTATAGCAAATGTACTAAACTTCTTCACAAAGCCTGTGGTATTGCTGCAGAGAATTTGCTGAAAGAAGTACACAGTGAAGTGAGAAATGCTTACGAAGCACCAACTGATGTTCCCGTTGTGGATATAAGTGTTTCATTTGATGGTAGCTGGTTGACGCGTGGACATACATCTTTGATTGGCATAGCTTGTGTTATTGATACACTTACAGGCTATATAATTGATTTTGAAGTCATGTGCAAGGTATGTCGCAATTGTTCTGTAGCAAAAAGAGAACTTGGAGAGTCAAGTGCAGAATATAACATTTGCTTTGAAGGACATAGGAAGGATTGTGATTTTAATCATTCCGGCTCATCAACTTCGATGGAAATGGAGGCTGCATTGATCCTCTGGGAAAGATCACAAGCGTTGGTATTTCGTTATTGCACCTTATTGTCTGATGGGGATTGTAAAACCTTCAACTATTTAACAGAAAAAATGTATATGGGGATAAGACTGAGATAAAAAAAAGAGGAGTGCATTAATCATGTCAGCAAAAGTTTGGGCACTGGTCTACGAAATGCTGTCAAGGAATCGAGAGCCCGTGGAATTTCATTAGGAGGAAAAGGCCACGGCACATTAACGAGTCAACAATTAAAAAATTAACTTTGTACTACCAAAAAGCTATACTAAAAAACAAAGGCAATGTTCCCGCCATGAAAAAACCAATATATGCTACTTTATATCACAGCATTTCGACAGACCAAAAGCCTCAGCATTCGAAATGTCCAATCGGTGCAGACTCATGGTGTTTTTACCAGTCCGCAAAAGCAAAAGGACAAAATCCAGGTCTGCATAAACAACATGTTGGGACTCCAATTAATGAAAGTTTTTTGCCACATATCCTTTCTGTTTATCAACGGCTTGCTTCAAATGAACTTTTGTAAATGTGCATTAATTGCGGAACCCAAAACGCTAATGAAAGCTTGCACAACATGATTTGGTCAAAGTGTCCAAAGGAGATATTTGTGTCCAAAAACAGAGTTACACATGCCGTAATGAAAGCAATTTGTGAATTTAACAAAAGGACTCTACGCACTGTGAGAGAGACCCAAAAAGCATTACATATACCTTTGGGGAAATGTTCGCATGATCTTTGTGTGATGCTCGAATCCCGTAAAAGATTATTCAGAATTAGACGGAAAAACACCAAATACCAGCATGCACGCAAATTGATAAAAAAAGCTATTTTAAAAAGAGAAATATTAATTAAAAAAAGGAAGTTGTTTCTTATAAAGCAGAATATTTCTGAGGTATTTTAATAATGTATTTTTTTTTTTTTTTTGTAAAATGTGTGGATGTAAATATTTTTAATTTAGGCATTTTATATTAATAATTTTATAGTTTCAGTTCTTTTCATCATGTGTTTTTCATACAAATATATTTTTTAAATATTATGTGAATCAAAAGATTTTAAAACTTCTGTTACAACAAAAAAACCTTTTTTTTTTAACGTTTACTTCGAGTTTTCTTGATATTTATGTGCCATTATTACTGTGTAAAAATGTATCATTTACAGAAAATATGGGTTCAATTAATAGGAAAAAGCAATTATTTTGAAGAAAAATGTATAGCTAATGTTTTAAAATGGTATTTTAAATTTATTTAAGATTATAATAATAACTTTTTCAGAAGTATAAACTTTAAAATGGTTTTTCTCAGCTTGTGTTTTTTCAATACATTAGTTCATTCAAAATGCTACTCCTTCCACAATTATTATCCCATCACTTTCATTTCTTCTCTGTGTGTTATAAATCATGCATGTAACAAAATTAGGGATCCGTTTTGCTATAAAATGAATACTTTTTTTAAAAAAATTTTAATGTAGGAGATATTGGGTTTTTCGTTAAATTTTAGCATATGTATTAACATTTTATTTTTTTTCTCCCCAACCAATTAAGTTATTGTAAAATAGATCTCTAAAGTTGTTTAAAACATCCTTAAGAATGTTACAAAAAAATTTAATGTCTAAATATTAATAAATACAGAAGGAGTAGGATTTTAAAATTTTTCATTTTTTTAAAAAATATATAAATTTTTAAAATTGTGTTAATAATATATGCAAAATTACACCTCATATTGTTTTATTAAATATAAACATTATATGAAAAGCTAAAATATAATTTTTAAATGCATAAATAAAAAAAAATTTTCAAAGGGTACCGAGTCTTCTTAATATTAGAATAAAATGATGAACGAGAAAATTCATGTCATCGGGTAAAGGCATGGGGTGCTCTATATCAATTGTTATAATTTCTTACTAGCTCTATTCCGAAATGCTGTGTCAGCTTAAAAATTTAGTACTAAGCACCCCACGCTTTTACCACAGGAACATGAATTTTCTCATTAATCATTTTATTCTTATATTAAGAATTATTTTTTTTACTTTTTAGTTCGATTAGACATAAAAGCGTGTTTTTTAATTTTTTAAAACTATAATTTATTTTTCCTTTTTTAGTTCGATCTACAATAAAAGTATGCATTTTAAGTTTTTTAAACTATTCTTTATTCATTGATGAATTAATCTCAAATACGTCATTTTTTTAAATCGGGAATGCCATTGACATCCTATCAGTGAATCAGTACGGCCTGGTTTGCAAAATGTAAGATCAGCCAACAGAAGGAAATCTGGAAGAGCTAAGTTTAAATATTTCTCACTAAAAAACAGCTCAATATTCTATCTGAAATTTACATCTGTATTAAACACAAAAGTACACTTTTTGAATCAAAGAGTTTGTGAGAAATTATTTAATCCGGTGAGACATCTGAATAAATTCTCAGCGGTTTTGGTAAAATGAAGTAATGAATGATATTTCATTCCCAGATCCGACAAGAGAATTTAGAAAAACGAATTTTATGTCTGAGTTTAGCGGTTACAACAGTGCTTCTCAAACCTTCCATACTTGCTACGCAATTTTCAGTCATAATTTTCAACACGTCCCCCCCATACAACAACAATATATTGAATGCAATATTTATGTTCTTCGACCCTAAAGCTACAATGCGACTTTGATCTTATAAACTGCACATATTATCATTATATGTATTATATTTTGTATATGACAAGCCAATGGAAGTCTCTAGTAATTACTAAACTTGCTTTTAATTAAGTATTGAAAAATCAATTATTAAATACTTTTTGCCACACTGATACATTTATAAGTATCTTATATCAGTGTGAATATGTACTTTATTTTTTTATCATGTCAGAATGTATTTTGTTTTCCTTCCTTTCGGTAAATTAATAATTATTTTATATATATAAATCTTTTGTTTTGGACTTTTCGATGCGTGCACGCCCTCCCCGAAGTGTTATCATGCCCTCCCCCTGGTGGCGCACCCTACATTTTGAGAAACGCTGGGTTAGAACAAAAATATTTTTTTTTCACATGCCCGAGTCTTTTTATTTTATTTCCATTTTCAGAAAAACTAGATAATTGTTTATATTATGGATAGAAATTGCCGACGCAAATGTTTTCGCTTATATAGGGTTGTAACTTAATCTTTTAGTCACCAAATCTGAAAATGGGAACCGGAATTTGTCGCCAAATCTGGAAACGGTATAAGCAATTAGTCACCAAATCAGGAAATCGTTTTTCCGGATGTCCTGATCAGGACAATGGAATAAAATAATGAAATTATTGTATTGTCCTCGGTCTTTGACAAGTGTGCAAAATTTCGAATTAATCTGACCTTATTAGTGGATGAAAATCACATTCAAAGATTCCATTAAATACAAGTGAAACAAAAAAGCGTGTTAAAAAATATCCAGGGTGACTCGTCACCGTTAACGTTAGTATCGAGTGTACGCCTTCTCCCGCGTGAGGAAAAGCCAACTGAAAGCTACAATATGTTGAATTATGTCAGCTTTTCTCAAAATGTGAGGAGTGCGCTCTCCAGGGGGACGTGATAACCCTACATGGGGGACGCGAGTAAATCGAAAAGTCGAAAACAAAATATTTTTAAAAAAATATTGACTAACTGAAAGGAAGCAAAACAAATACATCTTGACATAATTAATGCGATATGGTACCATCTTCAAATTTTTTTTTATTCTTAATATTTGATATATGGTTTTAATTGTATTTTATAAAGGTTAATATGTAATAATAATTCCATACAAAATTTTTTTAATTTGTTGCAAAATGTTTGTAAAATTTAAATTTTTTGAACCTTTTAAAACATTTTTTTAAATCCTAAGGCTTTTTTAAATATGTGTCTTTTCTTTCAAAGATTTTTTTCCAAGTGCCTTATACTATACTAAATAAACTGTGCATGGGGTTTTTTCTGCTGCTGCTCTTTAATTTTTTATTATTTTTTTTATAGCTAAAACCTCCAAAAAATCTCAAAAAAAAACTTTAATTTTGATTTTGAAATTTTTTAGATAAAGTACTAAACATGTTAGAGCTAATTCCATGCACAGTTTTACAAAACATACATTTCAGAACATGTATAAAACATTTCAAACCCATAGTTCAATTATCAAAAAGGCCTTAGGGTTTTGAATAACAGTATATGTACAAAAATTCAGCATGGAGAAATATGGGTTTTACGTTTTCATTACATGA